>ML808654.1:82363-114843 GCA_009831015.1 Picea engelmannii | reverse complement strand
TGATATGTAGAGTTGTTTATATTTTGATCATGTGTCACCTTAGTGCATTAGGTGATGTTGTTAATATCTTATTTGTTAAAAAGAAAAGAAAAAGAAAAATTTTCCTATTGTACTTCGCTATTCGTAGACGTAACGAAGGGGTCATTACATTGAGGAAATGAACTTTCCAACACTCTTCTATGGAGATCCACATGGCACTGATATTACAGAATGATTTAGTTATCATAAAATAGTCCGATGGGAGCTGTTATGTGACATCCCCAAAAATATTATTTTTGAAATTCAAAAATTGTTAGGAAAATTATTTCGTTTTTGGCAAATTTGAATTTGGGAAAATTTTGCCATTTTTGGCAATTCCATATTTCGAATTTGGTAAATTGTAATTAATTATTGTGACTGTTGGGCAGAGATTTGATTTGACCCACCTAACTATTTGACTATGACACTTGTATGAAAACAAAATAATTTATATTTTTTGTAGGAGGACAAATGGAACAACCATGTAAAAATCAACTGACCATGACTCTATGAGTGGGGAACATGTTGAAACTACCTCAGGGACGATTGTTACAAGTGAAAAATGAAGGATTTGGCCATTGGAAGCCCCTGAAAATCAGGGATTTAGAAAGCTGTGAAAATTCCCAAGGAGGGAAAAAGACCTAGGAAAAAATGTGGTTTAAATAGCATATGTGAGGAGGCAGGATGCTGCCGAGTATGATAGGAAAGGAATTACCTCTTGTTGTTATGAACAATATTTGTTGAGTGTGAGGCAAGGAGACGATTGTTGAAGGTGAAAGGTATTTACTGAGGAGGAGTTCGTGTTAGCCCTCATGGACTCATGGCCAGGCTAGGGGGTGAACATGACAAGTAATTTGACTGCCCTGTTCAAAGGTTAGGAGGAATGTGGCTGTTCCTTTTGTTGTCGCAACATTTATCCAGATATGTTTCTCTACTTTCCTCTTATCGTATTTGGGCCATTGAAATGATTCTATATGTTTTCCATTTTAGATGATTACCTTGTTGTCATATGTGTTAAGATGGAGTTATAGAGTTGTTGTAGATTACTTGTGGAAATAGTTCTGTTAATTAAAGACTGCATCTACAACATTACCACAAGATTTTTGTTATAGGAACAATGCCACTCTATTATATTGAATGGACTAATAAAACACTTGAATAATCTATCTTTGGTAGGAATAGAATGTAAATAGTAAACTGCATGGAAAGCCATTGGGTAATTATGTTAATCATGGTAAGGACAGGGCTACCTTGTATAAAATAATAAAGTAATCAAGTAGAACAAATACAAATTCTGAAAGTTTTCGATCTATCATAAGTTCATAAACGGGCAATATATTTCAAGTTTCATATTATTTTTCAACCTGTACAAAACCAAAACCCCAAATCGGAATTGAAACCCTATAGGAATTCCCGAATACCCATTGTTGTAGGTAAATTCTACCAAGTTTAGGTAGTCTTAAAATTTATATGGTTTATCCATCACATACATCCTTAACATGTCTTCTATTACTCAATTCACCCTCTTGGTCTTCCCACCAGACTGAGGATGATAAGAAATGCAGAAGTTCAGATTCGTTCTGAACCCTTTGAATAACGCTTTCCAAAATTTTGGGGTGAATTTCGGGTCCCTATCAGACACAATTATCTTGGGAATACCGTGCAATCGTGCTATTTCCCTCATAAAAATATCAGCAACGTTAGTTTCCTTGTGAGTAGTCTTTAGTGGAATAAAATGGGTAGCTTTTGTAAGCTTGTCCACCACCACCATGATTGAATCATGCTACTTGCCTGTCCTGGGAAATCATGTGATGAAATCCATTGTCACTACCTCCCACTCCCAGTCAGGAATGGGTAAAGGTTGTAGCAACCCTGTTGGGTGCCTGTGCTCAACATTAACCTTCTGACATTCCATACATCTGGTGATGTATTCTGCAATTTATTTCTTCATACTTGGACAAAAGTAATGGCCCTTGACTGCTGCCACCGTTTTCTGATATCCAGGGTGCCCTGCATAAGGCACATTATGCATTTCATTCAAATTCATAACTTTCAAGTCCTAGACATTAGGTACATAAATTTTGTTTCTGTATAGAAGTTTTCCCTCAGCTTCCAATTTATAATTTTCTACTTTCTGTGGCATCTCACCTTGCTGTAGCTTTGCAACCAAATCCCTGTACTGCAAATATGCAATTGCAACCTCCAAAATTCTGCCTTTAATATCAGTTCGGTACATGCTAATGGTTGTAGCATGTAATTCATGCACTCTTCTGCTGAGTGCATCAACCACTTTGTTCTCTTTTCCTTTGATTTTCTTGATATCAAAGTCATACTCACAAAGGAACTCCAACCACCTACTCTACCTAACATTCAAGGTTGGCTAATCAAACAAATACTTCAGACTGTTATGGTCTATCCTCAGTTCAAACCTCCTTCCCATGAGGTAATGTCTCCATTTCTTCAGAGTGTGAACTATGGCTGCCAACTCCAAATCATGAGTTGCATAGTTCCTTTCGTGCTCTTTCAACTTTCTGGACTCATAACAAATTATGAACCCATTCTGACTGAGGACTCCTCCCAGTCCTTCTTTGCATGCATTTGTACACACTACAAAGTCTTCATTCGGATTTGCAATCCTCAGGATTGGAGCACTCGTTAACAACTGCTTCAATCACTGGAAGCTTTTCTCACAATCTTTCATCCATTGAAATTTCTGCTCCTTCCTTTGCAAGGAAGTGATAGAGTAAGCTATCCTTGAGAATCCTGCAATGAACCTTCTATAATAGCCAGCTAGACCCATAAAGGATTTGAATTCTGTTACATTTTTTGGCACTATCCATTCCCTTATGGCTTCTATATTCTTAGGATCCACAACTATCCCATCCTTTGAAATGATATGCCCCAAGTAATGGATATGCTTTTGATAAAATGAGCACTTGCTCAATTTTTCATACAACTAGTGCTCCTGTAGTACTTGCAACACCATCCGCAGATGTTTTTCATGCTCTTCCTCCAACTTGGAATACACCAAGATGCCATCCAAAAAGAATATGACAAACTTGTCCACATAGTCCCTGAATACACCATTCATTAAACACATAAAAACAACGGGTGCATTTGACAACCCAAATGGCACCACTGTGAATTCATAGTGACCATACCTTGTTCTGAAGGCGGTCTTACTCATGTCTTCATCCTTTGTTCTTACCTGGTGATATCCTGATCTAAGATCTATTTTCAAAAATATCTTAGCCTCCTTCAACTGGTCAAAAATATCATCGATCTTCGTCAAAGGATACTTGTTCTTAACAATCACTTTGTTAAACTGTCTGAAATTGATGCACAATCTCAACGTCCCATCCTTCGTCTTCACGAATAGGACTGAGGCTCCCCACGGTGACACACTTGGGCGTATATACCCCTTCTTCATAATATCTTCAAGCTGCAATTGCAGTTCTTTTAGCTCTGGTATACTCATTATGTAAGGAGATTTTGATACTGGAGCTGCTCCAGGCATCAAATTTACCAAAAAATCAATATCTCTCTTCGGGGGTAGTGATGGTACCACCTGGAATACATCCTCAAACTCCTTTAATATTGCATGGTATTTGATCTTTGAGACCTCATCCTTAGATGATTCCTCCACATGGGCTGCAAATAATTGACAACCTTTCATGTAGAACTTCTTCAGCTGCATTGCTGAGATTTCTCTGATAGCAACAACTCTGGGAATTCCTTGGACTGTTCCTTGATTCCCCTCCTCATCCAGGAAAGTGAATTCCTTGTTATGACAGTCTAGGATGGCATGGTGATAGTCCAACCAATCCATCCCAATTAGACATTCATAGGAACCCAAAGGTAGAATTTTCAATTCATCCCTTGTGTTTAGTCCGTTCATGTCCTCTGGATAAGACTTAACCAAATCCATAACCTTTCTCTTGGTTTCTATAGCCATCTGCACTAACCAAGATTTTCCATGTTTGCTCCTCAACAATTGCAAACTTTCCACCACCCTAGGGTCTATATAACTATGACTAGCCCCTGAATCAATTAAAATAGTAAAGGCATGGTTGTTGATCATACCTTCCACTTCAATCACGTGTGATTGAAATTCAACTTGCTTGTTGTCTAGGGATGCATAGATCCTAGGTATTCTATTGCCCATGTGCTCCACTGTTTCAGATTGCTGAACATTATGGACAACTCTCACTGTGCCATTTTTGTGGGGACAGTCTCTGTAATTGTGGTTTCCCTGACATCCCCAACATTGAATGGGCATCTTCCTTGGCCTTTGCCCCCCTACATCAACCGTTATTAGCTCTCTAAATGATGGATGTCCTTGAGGACTTTTTCTGAAAAAGGGAGGTTTGTTTCCCTTTTGCCTCTGCTCTTTCTTAAACTTCTTCTGGTCATCCCAAGCCTTTCAAAAAATAGGCTTTTCTCTTTGCTGCTCATACAAACATTTCACTCTTCGTATAGTTTCTTCCATAGTCTTAGGGTCATCATACTGAATCTTGTCCCCAATGGAAGGTGGTAGTCCATTCATATACCTTTGAATCTTGATAGTTTCATCTTTGATGAACGAGACATACTTCAACAACTCCAAAAACCTTCTTTCGAATTCGTCAATGGACATGCTTCCCATTTTGAGTTCAAAGAACTCTCTCATCTTTCTGTAATAGTATCTTTTAGTTAAGTATTTATTTTCGAAATACCTCTTGAATTCTTTCCAAGTGACATCCTTCTCTTTAATGTGTTTCACCTGCACAAGCTGATCCCACCACATGGATGCCTTTCCCTTCAGTTGATACATTGCAATTCTTCCTTCTGCATGAGAGGAATAATTCTGCAGTTGGAAATATTTCCTCATGCCAAGAAACCAGGTTTCAACATCTTCCTCCTTCTTGTGTTCTCCATCAAACGTAGGAGGCTTAATCTTGTTCATTTCTCCCTTCAGTTCATCCATTCCAGATCTCCTGTGCTTTCTGGTAGGAGATGGGCTTGAACTACTGTGTGCCTCCTTATTGGAATGTTTCAAGGAGTGACGATGATGCCAGCTAACGCTTCTTGATCTTCTTTTCTTCTCAGGCTTCTTGTGACTCCTTGTTTTTCTTGAGTCACTCTCCTTATCCCACTTCTTTTCAATTCTTTCCAGGCTCTGCATCAACTTTAAGTTGACTTCTCCCTATTGATCCTTGGATTTCATGATATTTTAGTCATCCGCTCGGTGAGTTTGGGCTTCTTTCTACAGTCATTCAATGATTTTCATCATACACTCTTCCTTATTTATCTCTTCTCCATGTCCATTGGAGTTCGATCCTTTAGCTCTCAAATGGACATCTACTCCTTTTACCTCATTATCTGAATTTGAAGCATTATGTGGCTCTTCCATTTCTTTACACTTAGTGGAAACTCTATTCGGTTTTGGCACTTGTTAAAATTCTGCAAACACAATGTGCAGACAATCGGAATTTGTCAGGACATCATTCCTTAACAAATCCCACAATATTCATAAAAAAATTTGATTCAAGAAAATGTTCAGTTTTCATTCTCTGTGATTCTCGTTCAATCAAGAATCCCCGTTGATTTCTTCTTTCAGAGCTCTACTCTGCTCTGCAACTTTCGGGCACTAGCCGCTTTTCTCTTAGTCCCCAACCCATGCGATCACGAGCCGTGACCAAGCGCTAGGTCACTGGCCTTCAGTCTTCGTCTTATTTCCAAAGTACAACACAACAATCTCTTGGAGCTCCAGATTATTGAACCCACAAAGTAAGGAAGATTTCATTCCACGTCTACTCAACATCCGACGACTGACACTCACTATGGAACCTCAGGCGTTTAAGTTTCGAGACTTCGGGACTTCGGAGGTTTCACATCCTCATACCCCGAACCATTAATCTCCAAACACTCCCACATCATCATAGGTGACGTTATTACCTCACATCGCTTAATGATTTTTCAATTGCGAGGGCATGTAATGGTGGTTTGGAGTAACTCGCCTTTTGTCCCGCAATTCTCTTGACACTAACACGTAACCCCTAGGTGAAACCTCGGTTTGGATTGTGGGACCGCCTTGGAGAATTAACTTCTGTGGAACTTGGGTCCCTGCAATGCCTCCTGGTCGTCGATCTTTGATGTATCGTGATCAACGCCAGTGTGGGTCCACTGACCTTCAACTATGTTATGTAACCTCAGGGCCCACATAGTACAACTGTCACCAGCTAATACAGTGGCATGTGACATGCCTAGGAAGTTCGACGTCATCCCTGGCGACATCCTTCTGCATCGTCACATCTACTCTTTTGTTTCAGGACTTCGGGACTTCGAAAGTTTCTGCATCAACACATCCCACTTCTCCCGATCGCCAAAATCTGAAATTACGATCTGCCCTGAGATCTAATGGTAAGGCTTCTCACCATATCTACTGTGTATATTCCACTTCGGGACTTCGAAGCTTTGAGCTTCGACCTTTCTATTATTTTTCATCAATCTTCACCGAAGTCGTGAAGTTCGAAGGGCTTCTAGGTTAACCCTTCTGCTCCTTCTCTAGATATGACGGTCGCAAAGGATTTCCCTTCCTCCGAACAGATCCTACAGCTCCAACACCCCAATTGTTGAGATCTCTCTCTCCGTGGCCAAATACCACGTCGGCTGCAATTTTATTCTACCGCTATTCCTCCTAAGCTTTGTAACACGGCCAAGTAACCCCTTGGCACTCAGAAACATTATGAGATTCGAAATTGGTTCCTCTAGACACAATTTCCTCTTAAAACATTGGGTCTAAAGACCACTTATCCGACCCATCTAGGCTCAGCATTGAAACGATGCTATGAACTCGAATTTTGTCTACTTTGACAACAATTCACTCTGAAAAATTTGTCTCATTATCCACTAACATGGGCCATCTAGGCTCAGTGTCGAAACCATGCTCTTATACCATATTGTAATGTCCCCAGCCACCAACAGGTTGGGAAACAATACTACACAAAACATTCACATATATACATAGATATATAACATGCATTTTAATCAATTAAAACACTTAATCGAAATAATCATAGAATTACTGTTACCATTCAGATTCTGATTTAATAGACAGTAAATTAGATAGGCAATGAAATACATGATAAAATTTAAGCATTACAAATCATGCATAAAATACATAATTAAGCACATAATTGAAACTTATCTTTTAGGCTAGAGTAACTCCACCAAATACGTGCAGACCTTCCACAAACCTCCCAGCCTTAGACCTTGCTTCTCATCACGCTCAACAGTGGGTCACCCCCGAGCTGGGACTAAGCTCCACCCCGGGCAAGGGAATCCTAGACTAGGCTAAGGTTATAGGAAAACTGCACAATGTAACCAGAAGGATTCTCTCCATGAGGCTTCTTACTCCCACTACTCACAGACTCTCATTCCCCATATGCCTGTTCCACTCGGGATTATACACCTTCACTGTCACACAGTCCATTGACTACTTCACCTCCCTCTCTGGGTCTCGACAACATGCCATATCAGGAATTATCAGAGCTCCGTAGCTAGTGCTGGACTCTCTATCGGAGAAAACCACTTCCCAACAAACTCTCTCACCTGAAGAGAGCTTCTCACAGGCCTGACAATCTGCCTCTTCAACCACGGTTCAACTCAATTCCTGCAAGGTAAGGATAACAACAACAACAACTGGTCAACACCATTCAGGAAAACAAAAGGAAGCAACCCCAAAATGGTTTAGGTATGGAATCGACTCTGCAAGGGTGGATAAACTGGGTTCACAGGATGCAAAGTAGAAATGGCTCAGTCCACGGGTTTGCCACTGGTTTTCAGGGTGCATGCCAAGGAATCAATGCAGAGGTAGAACGTAGATGCAAACAATTCAGACGAAGGATGTGTCCGCTTCTCAGGAAAATATCACAATTTTCTAGTTTCAGTGTTGGGTGAGGGTATGCCGAGATTAGACACCGACCCACACGGTTCAGACAACAGTCAGAAGAATGGAGGATGAACCCCCAACCCAGCTGATGCTTTAGCCTTTAATTGCATGCACCCAAGTTGACACTTGTCTTCCTGGAGCTGCATGCGTTCCCTTTTGCACATGTTGGAGCTGTATGTGTTGCCTCTTCCAGGACTTAGGATAAAAACATGTCTTTCACACAACTTTGGAATAATAATACATTATTATTCTCAAGGACTTAAGCCCCTAAGATTAGCCCCTCTTTCCAACCTTTCAACCCCCTTTCCCTTACCCACTCTGTGTAAGCTTAGCCACCCATCACTCTTTCTTCATGGTAGGTCTGCACGCAACGATGTTTATATTTTATTAATGTTCTGCATAATTACATATACAAAAATAGGCTCATGGCCTTTAATACTTAGGCTCTCTGGCCTAACAAACACATAAGCCCACTATCTTATCAAAACGCGGCTCACCAGCCTACAAAATATGTTTACAATTCATAAATACAACAGGGGCTCGTCCTTGGGGATATTACACACACATATATGCACTTTTTTTCTTATGTACTTTTTTTTTCATCTTTCTATTTTCCTGTCTTATTCTAAAACATTACATTGTCATACACAACTTATTCTTCCTTTTTCTTTCTATATGGTATTTCAGATACTCAACTTTGAAAACCATGGAACAATCACCTACAACACATCTGGACCCAAATAAACACTATACAGTTTGCAGACGCCATCTTTTGGATGACTTGCATATACATAGAAGAGAATTCCAAATCAAATTTATCCATCCTGGAAGCGATAATATTTCCAGACGAAAAATAGAAGAGGAACTTGCACACAAATACAATGTTTCAAATAGACAAACAATATTCATCTCTGGCTTCACAAGAAATGATCCATTCTCTACAGGTTTTGGACTAATCTATGACATCATAACAGACACATTGAAACATGAATCAAAATAACGTTTAGCTGAAAATGGTTTTAAAGTTTGTCATGACAATAATATTAAAGAGTGCAAAACTAGAGCTAAAAACATCTGTGGGCTTAAGAAACACAACTAGCTACTCAACCTTTTGTATTTGTATAGTTTTCTCCAAGATATGTATATCATGGTAGTATCAAGTATGAACTATTTTTATTTCCCTACCATGCTTTATTTAGACTATTTTCATACATGGGGGTATACTTTTTTTATTACTTTAACATGTTAAGCACTTCTTCACTTCTACCATTCTTTATTCTTTTTAAACTAATATGTATTTTATATGTGCTACCTTCATATTTAAATACGTTATATACTTAATGAAAATTTGTGAAATATGAATTTTGGTTTTAGTATAACTACTCTCCCAGAATACAATAAAATAATTCAATAAATATTGCACTCTCATACTATTACAAACTATTAACTCACAACAATTTAAAAACAAACAAAAAAATTTCATTTTAATACAAACACACAAATACAATTTCCAACAAATTTATTAATGTGGATGCCTATTGAAATCTTACTTAAATATTAAACATACAATAAACCAATTTATGATATATGTCATTCACAAACTAAACAATTTCTAACCTATGCCATTCATATATTTACACCATCAAGCTAATTTGTAAATTACCAAATCTTATAGATGTACCTTTTATTCCACATGTTATATAATGACAATCATAGATACAATATATTCCTTTCATAGATCACATTCATATCCATGTATCTAATTGTACTAATATATTCATGTGGACATGTTCTCTATAGGCACCTTTTATTCCACATGTTGTATGATGGAAATCATAGATACAATATATTTCTTTCATAGCTCGCATTCATATCCATGTATCTAATTGTACTGATATATTCATTTGGACATGTTCTATGTAGAAAAGTATATATTTTCATCATATACCTCTATCTAATTGTACTAATATATTCATGTGGACATGTTCTCTATAGGCACCTTTTATTCCACATGTTGTATGATGGAAATCATAGATACAATATATTTCTTTCATAGCTCGCATTCATATCCATGTATCTAATTGTACTGATATATTCATTTGGACATGTTCTATGTAGAAAAGTATATATTTTCATCATATACCTCTACCGACAGAAACACATTCCAAGACAATGTCTTTTCTCTTAACAGACAAGGTTGTAACAAAAATCCAAAATGGTGAAGAAGAATTCATTCCTATCCTGCAAGTTCTAGACTTCGAAAAAAGTGCAATAGAAAGATATATTGTACTCCTCTCTCATGGAAGTGATACTATACAAAGAATATTTTCTTCAAGCCTTGTGGATTATTTCACATCAGGAAAAATTGAAAATGGCTCACTGGTTCCACTTAACAGCTTCACTTGTAGATCTACCCAACACAACAAGTATGAATTCTCACATACAATATTTTTACATGATTTTCATTAGTTAATGTTTTTGCAATACCTTATTGATACCTACCATAATTTCTTCTATTTTGCAGGCTGGTTATAGTTACTGATATTCTAGTTCTAGCTGTAAAAGCCGACATCCTTGGTGACCCACAACAACACACAAATGCACTTCATTCTACCATGCAGACATTACAAACAAATGCCATGCCTCAAAAAATAATCCCCATCAACTCTTTGAATGCATACATGCATTCATGGACCATCAAATCTAGAATCATTTCAAAGCGTGATATATGTACTTTCACAAATTCCAAGGGAGTTGATCAAGTATTTATATTTGATGTACTTGACAATGAAAATACCGAGATCCACATTACTTGCTTTAATACACATGCATTACATTTCCACCCTTCAATACAATTTGGTAAAGTTTACCTAATCTCTAGAGGTTTGATCAAACCTATAAACAAAGAATACAACCATTTAGAAAACAAGTGAGAAATCACTCTAGATAATACCTCAGTTATAGAGCCCTCCAATGAGGATGATCATTTAATTGCAAACCACAACTTCAAGTTTACTCCTATCAATGAGCTATCAAGTTTACCTACTAACTCTGTTGTTGATATCCTTGGTCTTGCTATATTTATTAGTCAAGTAACCATCATATTAAGGAAGAATGGCACTGAGATCCAAAAGAGAACCCTTGAATTGAAGGACATGTCAGGTTGTAGTGTTGACCTTACATTATGGGGGGGTGTTTTGTAATAAAGATGGCCTCCAAAAAAAATCAACTTCCAATTTCTTTCCAATGATTGCTATAAAGGCTGGAAGAATAAGCAATTTCAATAAGAGATCAATTAGTACAACTTTCACATCCCAGATTTCCATGAATCTTGACATCAAAGAATCTCATGATTTAAAAACATGGTTTGAGAAAGAAGGCACAACCCTTAAATCTCACTCCTTATCTACATATGGTGCCTTTGGTGGTCACCCCTCTATTTAGAAGACAATAGTTGACAGTGAAGAGGAGGGCCTTGGTCGATATCATCAACATCCAGATTACATTTTGGTCGAGGCGAGTATCACTTCTATAAAAAGAGATGAATGTTGGTACACTGCTTTCCGTCTGCTTTTTAATAATAGCTAATGCAACAAAAAAGTTACTACAACTGAAGAGGGACAGTGGCATTGTCATAGATGCAACCAAACTATTTTTGAATGTGATTACAAGTACATGTTCCAGTTCACAATAGATGACCATACAGGAACAACCAATGTTATTGCATTCGAAGAAATAACAGAAACACTTATTGGAATCCCTTCTAGGAAACTATATGCACTCATAGAGGAGGAGAACAATATTGAAACTACAAAGCTTTTTGGAAACTTGTTATTTAATAAATAGATCTTCAAATTGTTGATACATGAAGACACATTTGGCAATGAGAAAAAAGTATAGTCCATTGTTATTGCATTGGACAAAGTTGAGACCAAACTAGAGGGGAAGAAAAAGTTCCACTAGCTACAACTCTTCATACAAAGTAAACAATATTATTATGTATTTATTCCTGCAACGACTTAACATAGTACCTTTCTTTTTTTGATGCAACATATGTATGTCACCACTCTCTATATTGTATATATTTTGTACGCATGTTTTTCATTCTGACAATACTTGCAATACTACCTTAGTTTACTATATACAACCCATGTGTGGCATCAACGTTTGTAACCCATATCTTTCATAGATATATATATTGTGTTTCAACAAATTTTACAAGTGGAAATTATAAATTGTCTTCTATTAAAAATCATAACAATTTCATGAAAATCAATAGTTATAGTATGTTCTTAAAATTGGTTTATAAAGTATATTCCCATTCCTATGTACTATGTTTTTTTTTCAATAATCAAGGGTTACATAGTATTCTTACACTTTCTTAAAATTTAAATTAATATTCCTATCATTGTATAATAATATTACTATATATTATGCTTTTATACACCTCTTTTGTTTCTTTAATTGATGTATCTATATTCATTTTTTTATGTTACATTTATTATTTGTACTTTTACTTAACTCATTATACTATTTGTTTTGTTAATATATATTCTAATTATAAATTTATTTATCTCAATATACGATTTTTCAAATATTCAATCTACCTTTCATAGAAATGTTGATATGTATTATAAATCAATAGTTATGTTTGTACAAAAACATGGTCAACTCACAATTCAAAGTATAGAACAACTTAAAGATACATTACTTCATTTGGATAAATATCATAAGCTCCATGATGGCCACCTCGAAGAATGTGCACCAATTGGCCAACACAACCATCAACTCATTCCATTACAAAATATGTTCCCTGCATTTTTACCTCATCTAAAACAATTCCAATTTCACCAACAAACATCATTATGAAACCACACACCATTCCATCAACTTCAAGAACAAATACATGTTTACCATCTCTACAATAAAAAAATGATGACACCCTCCCTTTCTCCAAGAACTCCCATAGATTTTCCAACCTTACATTCAGTGTAACCAACCAATACAATAGTCTTTAATCTACCCCAACTGCCCTAAAACATGAGAGGCACCGCAAAAAATATGCATGTCACAAAGATGAATTAAATAAACATAGACAACTCAAAAGATCCAATAAAAAGTATCATTCCATGGAATTTCCAATTGATCCTATTCAACACCAAGCCCTTACCCATACTACTACACCATTCTACACATATTCAATAGTTGGGAAACAAGTTCATGGACTCACCCAAATGCAAACTATGCTACCACCATTTTTACCTCATCCAAATGAAATCCATCTTCCACTTGCACAAATCATTATTCAACCAAACATTTTTCCATCAACTTCAAAAACAATCCCATCATTACCATTTATGCCCCCAACTACTGATAACATTCCTTTACTCAATACCTCCCATACCTCCTCTAACCTCAACTTCAATTTCACCAACCAAATCAATAGTATTCCATCTACATTAAATACCCTAGCAAATGAAAAATGTCACAAACAATATTTACATCGCAAAGATGAACTAAATAAGCGTAGACGAGTTGCAAGATCCAAGGGAAAGCTCCTTTCAATGGAATTCCCATTTGAACCTACTCAACGCCAATCCCTTGCCCATATTACTCAAACATTTCGTACTCGTATCGATGCTTTTTCGAAAATACATACTTGTAATACTTGTATGGAATCTTACCCTGGGATTCATACAGCCATATCACCCGATGATTTTATTTTTTCTCGCTACCACAAAGAAAACTAATGACCACCTCTTCTCTAAATGGAATAATATGGATCCTGGAGAACAACCCCTTGTCCTCTCAATTCTCACCTAAGTAGAAGAAATGGTCATCGCTCGAGTGAGCCCGCTATTGCAGGTTAGCCATGCTCAAGGTGGCCAATAAAAATATAGTGGTCACACTATTAGTTTCCCACAAAACATTAACACAATTTTTAATTACCTCCCACACCATATTGAAGATTTGGACATCTTAATAGTTAGAAGGCATGACATCGAGGGAAAATCATATCATTGTTATGTGAGCAAATCTCATATCATGAATGCACTTCTCTACAAGATTCAAAATGATAGATATTACATAGATTTTCAACTCAACCACACCTCAATTTGTTCACTTCTTGTTTTACCTACAGAAATCTCTTCTCGACTCCACACCATTTCTTCTGATATTTCAGATACAACTCAAGTTGCTCCAAAATTTGCTGGAAACCAAACTTATTTTGCCTTCTGCCTACCTAATATGCATAGAGAACTGACAAAAATCAATCATTTTATCCAAAACCAATCCCCCCCCCCCATTAAATCTACTCGAATGGCCACAAATAGGTGCAACACTAGTGAATGAATATACTACCGAGGGATTGTTTGATATGACATTTCCTTCTCTATTCCAAATTGTCCATGCAATCCATGTCTAACCACAACAAAAAAACATTCGCATTGACCAATATTCCCTCCACTTGATAAGCTAGCATGAGAACAGATTTGGTAGCCACCTAAGATTTTGGTACTTCCTGTACAAACACATCATGCACCATCACAGTCAATCAAGTGCATAAATGTTTGTAAAGCAAAGCAAAGAGAACAACATTCCAACCACTATTGAGGCCCTCCGATCCCACATACAAACTTTACCTGCTAATAAACTACCAGAGCATGTTATGCGATTTGGTGCACATCTTCAAGGGACTAGAGCACACTGGAATTCTCGTAGAAGAGAATTGAAAGAAATGATCGCACAACTAGGGTGCCCCACATTGGTTTTCACACTCAGTGCATCAGACAAAAAATTTCTAGACTTGCATGCTGTAATGGGTACCTCTCCACCTTCAAATCCACTTCTACGTCAACAATGGAGGACCTGCAATGTCATTCAATGACCCCACATTGTTGCTTTGTACATGCATAAAAGGTTTGAAATATTTCATTAGGAAATGCTTCAAAAATACTTCCATACTCAATACTTTTGTACATGTATATCACATCTTACTTTCATCCCCATTCATTCTAGGTAAAACCTATAACTTGAACATCTCTCTAACATCCTATTTTGGTTTTCATGCAACTATGAATGGAAACACTGAGGCTTCGCACATATTCATGGTTTCTTATGGTTACAAGGTGCTCCAGAAATAGAAAATTTTGATTGGGAAGACCCCATACAAATAAGTTATTCTAAGGGTTTCTTTGAAAAATATGTAACAACTTGGAATCCCCAAAGTGGCCATACTACAAATCTACACATGCACCGATGCATTGAGGATGACCCTTGTTTAAAAGATACAACAACCCTCCTTAATTCACATCCATTTAAGGACTACACAGATCTCCTCAATCGGGTACAACGCCATACAAAGTGGACATAGATGACATGTCTCTATATGAAAGCCTGTAAGCTCCAATGCAGATATAATTGCCCATGGACCTTACAGTCTAATTCTTCGCTCTTCATTGATGCTTCTGGTAAAAAAAAATATGAACCTGCCAGGAATGATGATCGTCTAAACATCCATAACCCTAACATACTAACAATATGGCAAGCAAATATGGATTGTCAACCTATCCTCTCCCATCATGCAGTTCTGAAATATATTTCCAAATATGCTTCTAAAGCAGAGGGCCGATAAGAGATATATCACCATATGTTAACTAGAATCACAGATACATTGAGTCTAATAGATCCTTCTTCATTTTCCCATAGGCGTTTGCACACAGAAGCTATAGTCGACTGAGATATAGGCGCCCAAGAAACCTGTCATATGCTGCAAAAACTCCCCCTTGTCACATGTAGTCGTCTTTTCATGACACAAAATGTTCGTCCCCATATCTCTTATCGAGTATCCAAAGATACATTTGATTGTTTATCTGAATCTACCTTCATTGATGCCTATGTCAATCAACCTCCTTGCCTTAATCCCTTCCCTCTCATTGAAATTGCAAAATATTGGTCATATAGTCGCCATCGAAAAATTAAACCTTGGCGAAGAAGGAGCTCTCTAGTAATTGTCCTTATCTGACCACACTTCACAATAATTCCGACACTAGATTCCAAATCCTTTGAAGAATTTTGTTGGAGTGAGTTGCTACTATACAAACCATTCAGTAACTTTGCAATTGACATAGGCCTCTCAAGAAATACTATCATACACAATTGGCAGAACATAAAATGAACCTACCATGCATGGCATGTAGACCATTCCCTTGCAAATGTTGAGGAAACACCACTAGATGAAGATGAAGAAAATGATACAAATATGCATCCCGACATAGAGATAAATGAGTGGGAATTATTATCAAGATTGATCCTTGCTGCCAATATAGACTTCAACGAGCTTAACATTCTTGGACATCGTGACTTTGGCACCAAATATTGTTGGAACAACCCAAACATTCCAGAAGCAGTTCTTACTTATGCAACACAGTTCATTGAAACCAATCGGCCTTGTATGGATGTGATACAAAGGCATGAGCCTATCAATCTAGGGGTAATACATTGTCACACAAACAATATCAAGCATTCAATATAATATTACATCATTCACAACAAAAAGAAAAAAAATCACCCCTAATGATGATCATCCATGGAACTGTTGGCACTGGAAAATCTTATCTGATCAATTGCATTAAAGCTTCTTTGAATGGACAATATCCATATGGACATAGTCCAACACTACTTCTTTCTCCCACTGGAGTTGCAACTTTCAACATACAAGCAACCATTATACATTCAACACTTAAGATTCCAATTAAAAATTTCCAACCTTTGCAAACCTAAACATTGGCAGTGTTCCAGGAAGTGATGAAACATATCCAGTATGTCCTCATTGGGGAGATGAGCTGCATCGGGCCTAAACTATTTGTGTAGATTGAAAGTCGTCTACGTGAAGCCTTTCTAGAAACCAACAATTTTCCATTCGGTCATTGCTCTATAATTCTTGTTGGTGATCTAGGACCGCTCCTGCCTGTTATGGATAAACCTTTGTATACATGTGAAACACTAGATAGGTCTTTGTGAAATGCCTTCACCACTGTTGTAACCTTGCAAACAAGCTTCCGCGAACAAGGGAAGGATATACATCAAGTCCAATTTTGTCGCCTATTGACAAACATCCAAAATCCAACTCCACTACAAGAAGATTGGGAGATCCTTCATTCTTGTACAAATACATACTTGTCTACAATGGAATGAAAAGACTTCGATGTGGCCATACACCTATTTTCAATAAATACTTTGGTGTACCAACATAATAAAAAAATGATTCAATCCTTGAATAGGCCAATAAAACGTTGCATCGCAGAACGCCTTGTCTCTTCTATCTCTAAGGAAGATGATGACCATCAATTAGAACAACAAATCTTGTTATGCATTGGCCAATGTGTTATGTTGACCTGCAATTTATGGATCCAAACATGGTTGGTTAATGGAGCACCACGCTTGCTCACTCAAATTGCCTACACAGAAGGAGTCAACCCTCCAAGATTGCCAACATATGTCGTTGTGGAGTTTGATACATATCTCGGTCCACCATGGGACGATGTCAACCCCAACAAAATACCAATCCCACCCATTAAATGTGGCAATAAGAAACAAATCCCACTCAAAATGGCATGGGGTTTGACTATACATAAATCCCAAGGATTAACACTCTCCAAGGCAACCATAGACATTGGAAAGATTGAACGAGAAGGCTTAACCTTCACTACAATATCACATGTCAAATCATTAGCAGGTTTTCACATCTCCTCCTTCTTCTCTTTTGATCGTTATGAAAAAATGCAAGATAGCACATTTGTTGCAATGAGAAAAAAAGAAGAAGAACGCTTACATGCTTTGTAATTATAACCCATTTATACTCTTTTCAAACCAACAAGTCTATCCATAACTCTATGATATGTACTTCATCTCTTTTTCCTTTATATCCTCCTGGATTCATCTGGTTTCTTATAATGTCTTTTCAAATACTGCACGTAGTGGAAGCAAGCTTATACGGTTTCACGTTGTAACCCATTCTTACTCTTCTCATATGACTAAATTTACTCCATCTCTTTGTCCTTCATATTTCATGGATGCTTCTTGTTCCTTAATATGTTTAGCACACATTTTCATGTTCTTTTTTATTCCTTAAAAATTTTCATCTCACTTTTCCTATTTCGTACATTTCTTCATTCATTTTGTACCATTATAGCCTTCATATACTTTTTTTACATTGATTTAAGATGAAAAACACATAACATAAGGTTAAGGTTAAGGTTAAGGTTGCAATTTGTACACATTTCTTTAATGCTCATTTGTTTTCTTCTTTCTTCCACATATACACACATACACTTTAATGGTCTATTTCAGCGCATCATCAAATACCGTAAATATAAAAAACAACCATTACTTCGACATTCCCATTCGCCAGCTTAAAACTTGAAATTAGAGGGTATGCTAGTTTTAATCCCCATTATCGTTAAGCAATACCTTTACCATCGGCTTATCAAGATCGTATTCCTTATGTCATCTCATATTTCATGATTTTAACTCACATGGAGTTTGAAACGGATAATTTGTAGTTTTGGAAATTAGAAAGTGTCACTATCGAAGATGACATGCACAAAATCTTTTAGATGATAAAATACATTAAAAACTGAGAAACATCATGAGAAATACCAAAATGTCTGTTAACGTCGCACGTGTGTTTTTTCACTCCTCTGTCATTTGTGACTTCGAAGTTGAAAGGAAAATAAAGTAAAACTTATAAGCGTACACACGTGACACATTTACTTGTTGTCAAAATAGGATTGGAAAATACATGTCGTACAAATAAACTGAAGTCAAAGAAAGGAAAACTTAAAAGCCTACAAACATTTACTACATGTGAAAATGGTGGAACGAAAAACACATGGCTGCACAAATAAACTGAATTCGAGCTCTTCGTGGTTGTTCATTGGTTTGTTGTTCTTCAACTTTGCAAGTTGTTGGACCTGTTGTTGCGGTTTACAGTTTTTGGGGCTGAGCTCTTGTCATCCTTTGTTGACGGGTAGGTTTCCCTGTTGTTGTTGTTTTTTCAATGGTGGGAGTCCCTGCCTCGAATTTCTGTTGCAGGCCATCTTTGTTTGTGCTCTTAGTTTTTGTTCCTAGAAACCATGCATCTTGCAATGCAGAGGGCTTTACGAAAAGTAGTTGGGAGCCATCAGAAGAGAGAACAATCGGGTTGGGTGTAGACGCAGGGTATGCTTTTATTCCATGGGTCGGAAAACTGCGTCTACATGTTCTGTTTCTGCTGAGTAAAGTTATTTTTTTATTTATTTTCGTGTTTTCTTCTCATCTGCTATGGGGACTAGGGGGGATTCAAGTTGAGAAGAAGAAGGGTGAAATATACATACGACAATTGGTACCCTATATTGTTTTCCTTTTTTATTTTGCTACCTTTTATTTTTTTCCCCTGCTTTTCTTTGTTTTCATAGAAACTGAAAGTATGTAGCAAACAACTTCAAAATAACAGTTGAAGAGATGAAATAAGTAATAGATTTTGGGTCATATGAAATAGATACACAGTCCATTACACACGACAAAATTGACGTGGTTTTGCATAGAAATGAGATTTTTAGATTGAATGTGTTCTCGTATACTGTTCGGGATTGCCTTTTCGATACATTTCAGATTCTATTGCATTTCCGCTATTCGTTGACTGAGCTGCGCAATGGATTGAGAGATTATTTCTTAACCTGTTTTAAAAATGGCGATGCTCAGGATTTGAAATCCTATGAATACAAACTGGAATCTGATTTTTTTCGGCAGTTGCATGGAATACATGATGTCACTACGTATTTTTCAAAGATGCGGTTGTCAGCATCTCCAGTTCTGCCTGCGCATGAGAGGGGACTTTGGGGAGATACATTTTGTATACGGTGGCTATCTAACTGACTGAATATATCAGTTGGCATTTGGTCATTGACAAGAAAAACAAGATGTCTACTATTCAACGAAACTGCATCTAACAATCCATATTGCATCTTCTTCCATGATGCCAATGCCCTCAGTGGCCATTATGAACCACTGTTGTACAAGAAAATGTCCATATGCAATATAGAAGGTCCTTGTATCTACTTGTCCGTTATTTGTAAAAACCTTCAATCGCAATGGAAATGGATTTTGCATGGCATAGATTGTCATGGTTTACAATTGGCAACAAACATTGTGTCTAGCTGTGGGGATAGTCTGTTCAATGCGATTTTTTGTTTGGTGGAAGCAGAGTTCGATGTTCAGTCGCTGCGACTTTACACTGTACAGTCCTTTTGCAATGCAATTATAGGCGACAACCAACAGGATTTTAGGTGCTTGCATCAACACCTTTGCCCATATCGCATGGAAAAAATGTCGGGAGTTGGAAGTTGGTAGGAATACCGTGTGAACATGGTGCTTCCATATGAAAAAAATAATATGGAGGGTTGCAGATTCTGTTTGCAATGGTTGTCTATGATATTCAGAGTGAATATCCAGGTATGGTCGCCCTTGCTAGATTCTAGTGTCCATTCCTGGGTTATTGATTCAAATTATAATTGAACAATTGACATCCTCTTGTTGAAAACATATACAACACATATCCATTATGAACCTTTGCTTGCACATATCGGTAGTTCAGGGTTGACTGTCCATGCCACCCAAACGACATCGAATTGGCATACGCGTGGAATGCTTTTTAGTGAAAATGAAACTCCTCCCGGTTGCGATATGGGTAGACAAGGCTTGAACAAAAAAAACATGCGTAAAATTCATGATAGTTGTGATGAGGTCATAGACTGCTTACAGAAAAAACGTAGAGTAAGTTATCACAATTTGAAAAAAATTATTCATCAAATTCGTCTGACTTTTAAGAAGGTCATAGAGGCCCTTGAACAAAAAACGTAAAGTAGTTTCTCAGAAGCTGGGTGAGAGTGAAATTCATCCCAGTTGCCACCAGCTCATCCTGCCCTTGGGCAAGAAATGTAGAGTAAGTTACCACAACTTAAAAAAGGTCATGTGCGAGAGAAAAAAATACATTGCTACACTTCATTTAGAGAGAAACTCACATATCACAATGTAAAGAAATTTGTTCGTGCATAAAATAACATAAACAAGTGCGATAGCATATCCCAGAATGCTGATGCAACTATGCCAATTCGTGATCTACAAGCAACACCATGCAGTAGTAGCAATTAAAACCAGGAAATATTTTCTAACAATACTTCCCTGCGAAAGAAAAATGCAAGACAAAACTACATGAAACAAATGAAAGACACTCCTTCCATTGCAGGTGCAATTTGTGAACAATTGAATTTTTCAAAAAACAATAAGTCTTTCATGCCTGATTTGCAAGAAGAATACCTCTGCTTGACAGTGCACGATAAACCATTTTCCAGTGGCAAAGTTTGTCTTTCGTGCAAACGATCGCTTGAAAATGGAAAACTGCCACAGTTTGGAACCCCTGACCGAATAATATGTAATACAACAATAGCATATGTAAGTACACTTACGAAACTTAAGGATATACTTGTGTCTCTACGAATTGCATTTGCTCAAATCAAACCTTGGGGCTATGAATGACCCCAGATGGGTTTAAGATGACCAATTATTAGTGTGCCTGTTCAGCTAGATGTTGTGCAAAAATCATTACCACAATTCATTAACAATACAATTACAATCGTTGTGGCTTTGAAAAGATGCTTGCGATACCAAAATGCCTATCAGATAGGCAAAGTGTGTGTGCATGCTGTTATGAAATCATTACAAGAATTATGTTCCAGGGCCCTATACAAAGCAGAGAACATTTGTACAAATGCCATTTGGAACAATGTTCTCGTAGAAGAACATGGCAACTCTGTAGACACTCTTGAAAATCCTAGTGATTTTGATGCAAGTGATGAATTGGAGAATGAAACACCTGCTAAAACATTGGTGCATGGATTCACTGATTCATAGTGCATTTGTGACTTGCTAGAAAAAATTGTCGAAATTGCACCTGCCGAGGGGCAACGTCCACTTGGAATATTCAAGGACAAATTCGCTGAGGAAATGAACTTTCCAACACTCTTCTATGGAGATCCACATGGCACTGATATTATAGAATGATTTAGTTATCATAAAATAGTCCGATGGGAGCTGCTATGTGACATCCCCAAAAATATTATTTTTGAAATTCAAAAATTGTTAGGAAAATTATTTCGTTTTTGGCAAATTTGAATTTGGGAAAATTTTGCCATTTTTGGCAATTCCAAATTTCGAATTTGGTAAATTGTAATTAATTTTTATGCCTGTTGGGCAGAGATATGATTTGACCCACTTAACTATTTGACTATGACACTTGTATGAAAACAAAATAATTTATATGTATTGCAGGAGGACAAATGGAACAACCATGTTAAAATCAACTGACCATGACTCTATGAGTGGGGAACATGTTGAAACTACTTCAGGGACGATTGTTACAAGTGAAAAATGAAGGATTTGGCCATTGGAAGCCCCTAAAAATCAGGGATTTAGAAAGCTGTGAAAATTCCCAAGAAGGGAAAAAGACCTAGGAAAAAATGTGGTTTAAATAGCATATGTGAAGAGGCAGGATGTTGCCGAGTATGATAGGAAAGGAATTACCTCTTGCTGTTATGAACACTATTTGTTGAGTGTGAGGCAAGGAGATGATTGTTGAAGGTGAAAGGAATTTACTGAGGAGGAGTTTGTGTTAGCCTTCGTGGACTCATGGCTAGGCTAGGGGGTGAACATGACAAGTAATTTGACTGCCCTGTTCAAAGGTTAGGAGGAACGTGGTTGTTCCTTTTGTTGTCCCAACATTTATCCATATATGTTTCTCTACTTTCCTCTTATCATATTTGGGCCATTGAAATGATTCTATATGTTTGCCATTTTAGATGATTACCTTGTTGTCCCATTTTAGATGATTACCTTGTTGTCATATGTGTTAAGATGGAGTTATAGAGTTGTTGTAGATTACTTGTGGAAATAGTTCTGTTAATTAAAGACTGCATCTACAACATCACCACAAGCTTTTTGTTATAGGAACAATGCCACTCTATTATATTGAATGGATTGATAAAACGCTTGAATAATCTATCTTTGGTAGGAATAGAATGTAAATAGTAAACTGCATGGAAAGCCATTGGGTAATTATGTTAATCATGGCAAGGACAAGGCTACCTTATATAAAATAATAAAGTAATCAAGCAGAACAAATATGAATTCTGAAAGTTTTCGATCTATCATAAGTTCATATACGGGCAATATATTTCAAGTTTCATATTATTTTTCAACCTGTACAAAACCAAAACCCCAAATTGGAATTGAAACCCTATAGGAATTCTCGAATACCCATTGTTGTAGGAAAATTCTACCAAGTGTAGGTAGTCTTAAAATTTATATGGTTTTTCCATCACATACATCCTTAACATGTCTTCTATTACTCAATTCACCCACTCGTTCTTCCCATCAGACTCAGGATGATAAGAAGTGCTAAAGTTCAGATTCGTTCTGATCCCTTTGAATAACCCTTTCCAGAATTTTGAGGTGAATTTCAGGTCCCTATCAAACACAATTATCTTGGGAATACCGTGCAATCATGCTATTTCCCTCATAAAAATATTAGCAATGTTAGCTTCCTTGTGAGTAGTCTTTAGTGGAATAAAATGGGTAGATTTTGTAAGCTTGTCCACCACCACCATGATTGAATCATGTTGCTTGCCTGTCCTGGGAAATCATGTGATGAAATCCATTGTCACTACCTCCCACTCCCAGTCAGGAATGGGTAAAGGTTGTAGCAACCCTGTTGGGTGCCTGTGCTCATCTTTAACCTTCTGACATTCCATACATCTGGTGATGTATTCTGCAATTTATTTCTTCATACCTGGCCAAAAGTAATGGCCCTTGATTGCTGCCACAGTTTTCTGATATCCAGGGTGCCCTGCATACGGAACATTATGCATTTCATTCAAATTCATAACATTCAAGTCCTAGACATTAGGTACATAAATTTTGTTTCTGTACAGAAGTGTTCCTTTGGCTTCCAATTTATAATTTTTTACTTTTTATGGCATCTCACCTTGCTGTAGCTTTGTGTAACAACCCTGCTTAAATAGATGTATAGGATTATTAATTATAATTAATTTGATAATCTGACTGTCCTAAAAGTTAGCTAAACAATAATTATATCTTAAATAATATTAACTAATTAATTATTATTAATTACTTGTTCATGTCTGTCAAGGATTAATTAATTATTAATTGACTCATTAATTAATTGAGTAAAGAATTAAAGGGGTTAATAGGTTTAATTTTTTAAAGACTTACGTATTCGGGAAGGGATAGGACATTAAATATAAGGATAAGATGTTAATAAGGGATAAGATAAGATAATAAATACGAGGGGATAAGATAATAAATAAATAGATAAGGAAATTAATGAAAGGGGGAGAGTCGGTGAAGGGGGAATATGATGGGAAGAGCCTTATGGTGGAAGGCATTCTTTTGGGGAGGAAGCATTTTGGTAGGAGGATTTTGGTGAGGGAATTTGGGTGGAGATGGCTAGTGTGAGGAGTTTGTCTTT
This sequence comes from Picea engelmannii, assembly GCA_009831015.1. Lineage (NCBI taxonomy): Eukaryota > Viridiplantae > Streptophyta > Pinopsida > Pinales > Pinaceae > Picea > Picea engelmannii. The sequence goes on along the minus strand of ML808654.1, from coordinate 90,307 downwards.
GGGGGATTTCAGTGAATCATAAGCAGGGGGCACCGGTTTGTTGGGGGTTTTGGGCACTTTGGCCAGGATTCTTTCAGTTTCCTGGAGCTAGGGAGCTAGACAGGCTGCTCCTAGCTGGCTAGGAGGATAGTCGGTTTGGGCAGAGTTGGTCAGTGCAGCAAGGCAACAACATGAAGGACAACAAGACTAGCGGGAGTTAGCATCAGACCAAGGCAACAACAGGTTGGACAACTGGGTTAGTGGAGAAGTTAGCATTAGGAAGAGGTAAATTTGTATTATTATGTTAAGTAATTCTTAGTCTATTATGAAATTGTTGTTCATTAATTAATTTAACATGCTTATATGCTGAATTGAAAGAAATTACTGAGTTTTCTGCGTAGAAGTAGAAGTTTACTATTTTAAATTTATGGATTTGATATAATTGAGTTAATTAGGTCTCTACACATGGTATCAGAGATTCAGTTTGAAGCACTGGAGCCTTAAGGGCCTACCTACCCACCTACCCAACTTAAGAATGGAACAGTAACCACCCAGAAATTAGATAAATCTAGCAGTCCAGGGGCCTGAAACCCTTAATTAGATAAATCTGGGCCTAAAGGGCCAAGCTCTAGCTCCAGCTCCACCTCTTGCAAGCCAAACCCACTAATATCTATTATATGAAGATCAATAGATATATGCTCCCTAGGCTAGATGACATTATAGGCATATAAATGGGCATATGTAAAAGATATTTAGTTAAATTGTAAAAAAAAAAATATGTGCATATAAATGGAGTAAATATATATATATATATATATATATATAACCTATTTTAATATATGCCACATATTTATGCACCGATTCCACAAGCCGTCTTATACCATCCTCCAGGAGAATGGCCCTTGCAGCTGCAATAAATTCAACATGTCTGATCATGGTAACATTATTGCCCCGTAAATCGACCATTTCATGTCACAACTTTCATTAATGCCGCATACTAGAGACTGTATTCCAAATCGGCCATATTTGGAAGCCTCCTAATGACTGTTGTCATAATATGAGCTTTTAGAGCATTGTATTCTCTTAAGCCCTCGAAACCTTCTTTATTGGTGAATATGACCCATGTTTATTGTTCGTTCTAATGAACAGTTTTGATCTCTGAATGACTCAGATTTCATTCTCTAGTTGTTGTTACTGTTTCCATGGAACACTTGAAAGAGAAATTACTATACAACAACATATGTTTTTTTAGGGCCTAGTTGATCAAATTCTAGGGGATAGGCACAAACTATTTGCATTCTCTAAACGAGAAATCAATCGCTAAAACAAAATTCTACATCTGTTATACGAAATGGCCTCATGGCGCCAGAGATGGGATGTCTACGGCGCTGGAAGGCCATGTCCTTTTCCTGCCTGGCTATCCCCAACGTCCCTTTTTCGTTTCCCCGCTCACACCTGTCCAATAGCTCGATGTCCAATCTACACATTCAATGCAGGGTGGCATAGGCTGGGTTCAAATGCCCCATCTCCCATCTCCTGCACCCGACCTTCCCTACAGCACATAAAGTTATCGAACCGAGCCACGACCCTACAAAGACGTGCTAGATAACAATAGAAACCTAATGGCACTGTCTTAAAATTATAGTAGCCAATTGTTATCATCATTCCACCAAACGCCATTCTCACTTGGATTGGTAAAAATGACGATTTTTCACGTCTTCCTTTTAAGCTTAGCGACAACTGAGGGAGATATTATGCTATGCATGGAAATTTTGTTAGTGTAATAAACACTTTTAAGCAACCTGTAAAAAGGCCGTGAAAGAAGCATAAAGGTTAATTCCCTAAGCAATCTGACCGTGCCTCCATGATCAGGATATGCAACATTAAAGCAGTGGACTAGCTCGACCCTTATCTTCTCTTCCTGGTGATAGATGATAACAAAAAAAAAAAAACAGAATAGACAAACAACCACACATACAAATAACAGAGACCACACAACACTTATAACAGAGACCACATAACACATATAACAGAGACCACGACAATCAAACACACACAGACCCAAGAAGAGAAGAGAACTATCTAAAGGTGCAGGCAAAGGTTGACACAGACCAAGCAAACATTATAAATAAAGGCACAGGATTATAAGCAAACTACACCGTGAATAGCAGAGTAGAAATGGTAAAGCTAACAAGCATTGGCAAATTAAAATACCAATCTTCATAGCCAAACATCCGGTGACTTGATTGATGCGTCAATTTATTAGCAGGAAGCTCGAATCCCAAAGGATAAGAAATAAACGCCAACATGCAAGCCAAATTCCCAACACCATGCCACGAACACACCAACGCCCAGCCACGGCCGAGGAGCGTGCACTGCAAACACAATTTTTTTTTTTTTTTTTTTTGTGTAATAAACCACTAATTAAAAATAAATAAATAAACTCTAGCGCACAGTGCTAAGAACCAAACCGAAATATTTTGGGCGGATCTGGTTGTTAATATCCCAGCCCAGCGTGAGCACAGCCAAGTCGCACCTTCAAAAGCTTGGCGTGGCCAATAAAACCGACCAACTTCTCGACCTAGGGGCTGGCCTAGACGTGAAGTATAAACACATCAATTCACTGGGAGGAGGAACCCACAAGAGGAGCCGCGAGCTGCACAAAAAAAAAGAATTTTTTTTTGTATTAATAGACAGTTCTCACCCTCAGACAACTTTGAAAGCTAATCTTAGACAACATGAACTTGGATTGCTCCAGAACTCAACATGTGCAGACTTAAATTACAAGCCCGTGGACTTCAGTCCTCGTCTCTTAGCCTCCGCAGCCTCCCAAGATTCAAATTTTTTTTTTGGCCTTATCCATCAATTCCGATCTATTATTATGTTTGTAAATCCAACACCAAACAATGAGGTACGAGTGTTCAACCTTGAAATCCTATTCATCGACATACAACAAGAACCAAGCCACAAGAAAGACTATGTGCAAGAATCAATCAAAACCTTCCCGGCACGGAAATTACGATTTCGATCTCAGATTTTGATCACCTAATTCTAGTCGACAATGTCGACAATGACCACCATCAGTTTACAAGGATTGTACACCTAATCTCAACATAAAAGAAACAAAATTTCGGTACAAGACAGACAAGCCGAATCTCTTTAAACATTTAGAGCATCTCGCGGATAGAAAGTGTACCTGCGAATTGTTTCAATAGTGCCTGTTTTGTTTGTAATACCATACATTAGCTTCATTATCACTGCAATAATCCTTGGTAACTTCAAATATAGTTATTGAACTCGTTGCCCAAAATAAAAATAAATAAATAAATCAAATCATAAACATGAAAATCAACCAGATAGAATGGAAATGATTTGCCAAGAGACAGGTGAACCTAATGCATAATACACCACACCAGGTTGTTCTTAGACTGGACATTTCATCTATTTTGATGTTTATACAATAATAATTAGACAAAACGAATATTAAGGTGTATTCCCATAACTAGTCTAAATGTTGGACTAGTTGAAGTAGTTAAAGCTTCATGCAAGAGGCCATGCGAACGACCACCCAAAACAAAAACAAAACCCTGGAAATACAAGTCTGCGAGCTCAATGAAAAACAACACAGATAATACAAGCCAATGACCAACGCCAGAAACCAAACACCTGACAAACGAGGAGGAGAAGCCATGAGAGAAAGCCATGGCGGCCGACCAGGTAACCAGAGACCTCGCAAGAAGAGACGAAGAGGAAAAGAAAAATTATGGTTACAACGAAAAAGGTTAGGGTTAAGATAGGGGAGGGGTGTTGGAGGAAGCAAGGCGGGCACGTGGAATCCATGCGTGCTCACACTTGTTTTTAAATTATTTTGATTTTCTTCTATTATTTATTTTAAAAGAAAATCTTTTATAAATTGTGTGTGTTCGTTTAAATTTTTATTTTAGTGTAAAGATAATTAACCTAAATTAAATTAATTTAAAGATAATTTAGGATTAATTTAATTAAATTAATTTAAATTTAATTAAGTGGTTACCCTAAATTAGGTTAATTTAATTAAATTAATTAAAAGTTAATTAAGTGGTTACCCTAAATTAACCTAAATTATAATTTAGTGTAAAGTTAAACTACATTAAAAGTTAATTAAAATATTAGAGGGTCCATGGGTTTTGAACCCAAGACCACCCACCAAGCGAAGTGCCTTGAGAAGAGCACTAACACCAACGCGCCCTCATGAGTCTTTACAAATAAACTCATATACTTAAATAGATTAATGGTAACAGAGTTGTGCCAAGGAGAGTAGCTGCAGGGATTTCAATGGCAGTGAGTGCAACATCTCGTTCATCGCCAACGACGCAGACAGGTCTACGGCCATCTCAGGGAACAACTAGTAGGGGCAGGGGTTCCGAGGGAAGGAACTCGTTTCAAAGACAGTCGTAGAATCATGCGCAGGTTCAATCCCGTGTTACCTGTTGGGGACGTGGAGGACACCGTTACCAGCGTGACTGCCCAGAGTTACAATAAAGAATGTGCATAGAGAAGGAAAGGCCCCGATGGGAAGAGCAAGTGGCAGCCACCAGATTTACACAACGGTTAATAATTGCCAGGTAGAACATCAATCCACAGTGGTGGATTCAACAGGTACGCTAAATCATACCAAGGTTAAGATTTTATTTGATTCTGGTGCTACAGATAGTTTCATTTCGCCATCTGCATTAGAAAATTGTGGGTTGGTAGCCTACAAGCACGATGACTTTAAACAAGTCGAGATGGCTTCGGGGGGAAAACAAGCGGTAGGACCTAGTGTTGATGATGGTATAGTAGACCTAGGAGTGTGTACTACCAGGTTGAAGGTATGCGTCACTGCTCTTGGGGCATATGACCTAATCATTGGAATGGATTGGTTAGCAGCTCACCGAGCCATGGTAGATTGTTTTGCATAAGAGGGTGATTTGTGTCGACGATGAAGGAAGGCCAGTAGAGATCCAGGGTGTACAGAGAAAAGTGTCATTACGCTTTATCTCAACTATGAAGATTAAGCGATGCTTGAGACAAGGGTGTCAACTGTATGTAGTGGAAGCAGTGAATGAAAGGAAGGGACCCTCAGTGGATCAGTACCCGATATTGTCAGAATTTAAGCATGTTTTTTTTTGAACAAGTTACCAGGGTTACCTCCTGAGAGGGAGCTTGATTTTACTATTGAGATAAAACCTGGTGCAGAACCAATCTCTAAGACTCCGTATCGGATGATAGCGCCAAAACTTTGTGAATTGCAAATGCAGTTGAAAGAGTTACTAGACTTAGGGCTAATAAGGCCCAGTGTCTCACCTTGGTGGCGTACCAGTAATTTTCATAAAGAAGAAGGATGGACCCTTATGACTGTGTATAGACTACAAAGACTTGAACCATGCTACAGTGAAAAATAGGTACCCAATGCCGCGAATAGATGACCTTTTCGATCAGATGAAAGGAGCAGTGATATTCTCAAAGATCGATTTGCGATCAGGGTATCATCAGTTAAGGATTAAGGATGGTGATATCCCCCAAAAAAACTGCCTTCTAAACTCGGTTGGACATTATGATTTCATCGACGTACCTTTCGGATTGACCAATGCGCCAACAGTATTCATGAGCCTCATGAACGACGTATTCCAGAAGTACTTAGATCGATTTGTACAAGTCTTTCTAGATGACATCCTCATCTATTTTAAGAACGAAAGAGAGCATGAGGAACACCTACAAGTAGTGTTGTCCTGCCTTAGAGAGGACAAATTGTATGGGAAGCTGTCGAAGTGTTCCTTCTTCCAGAAAGAGATTCACTATTTAGGTCATATCATTTCTGGCGAAGGAATCTCTGTGGACCAGAAAAAGTAAAGGCCATTATGGATTGGCCAGTGCCGAAAAATGCCCATGAGGTGAGAAGCTTCATGGGGCTAGCAGGTTATTACCGGAGATTTGTAGAAGGATTCTCAAAATAGTGAAACCCATCACCAACTTGCAACGCAAGGGGGTTAGGTATGAATGGAAAAAAGAATGTGATAGTGCATTCATTGAGCTTAAGAGGTTACTAACCAGTGCGCCAATTCTACGAGTGTTGGATATGGAAAAGGACTTCACAGTCTGGACGGATGCCTCGAAGCAAGGGTTGGGGGCCGTGCTAATGCAGGATGGAGGAGTGATAGCCTATGCATCAAGGAAGTTGAAGAAGCACGAAGAGTTATACACGGCTCATGATTTAGAGTTGGCAGTTGTAATGCTAGCTCTGAAAATTCGGAGGCACTATTCTGTGGGGAAAAACTTTGAGCTCAAAACGAACCATCAAAGTTTATAGCATCTCTTCACTCAAAGAGTTCTGAATTCCAGGCAAAGGCGATGGAGTGAGTTTATGAGTGAGTACGATTTTGGTATTTCATACATCAAGGGAAAGGAAAATGTGGTCGTAGATGCCTTGAGTAGGAGACCACGTATATTCTCCTTGGTAACCTTAAAGGTCAATCTGAGGGAACATGTGTTGACACAACTCCAAGGAGACAATTGGTATTTAAAGGTTACTTCAAACCTCCAGAGCGGGAGGTAGTTAGATCCAAAGTATGAAGGATATAGTCTGGAAACAAGACTGTTAAGACATCGAGGAAGGCTGTACATCCCTGAGAATGGGGATATTCGAAGCATCATACTGAAGGAAGCCCATAGAGCACTTTATTATGTGCATTCGTGTGTGAAGAAGATGTACGCAGATATAAGGAAACTATTCTTCTGGGTAGGCATGAAGCGCGATGTAGTCCATTTCATCACCAAGTGCCTAGAATGTCAACAAGTGAAAGCCGACCACCATCACCCAGTAGGCCTCCTACAACCACATGATGTTCCTATGTCGAAATGGGAAGTTATTTCAGATAGGGACTCCAGATTCACTTCTAGGTTTTGGACAAGTCTGCAGTCAGCGTTGGGGACTCAGTTGAACTTAAGCATAGCTTAGAATCTTGAAATAGATGGGAAAATGGAGAGACTAAATCAAGTCATGGAAGACATGCTTAGGATGTATGTCATGGATAATCAAACCCAATGGGAGAAGTACTTACCTTTGGTAGAGTTTGCTTACAATAACAGTTTTCATAGCTCCATCGAAGTGCCACCCTACGAAGTTCTGTATGGAAGGCCATGCAGAACACCATTGAGTTGGGATAGACTAGAAGACCGAGTAACAGTTGGGCCATAATCGATTCAAGAGATGGAAGAACAGGTGATTCAAATTAGGCAGAGACTAAAGGAAGCACGGGATAGGCAGAAAAGTTATGCAGATGCACACCGGACCGACCGAAGTTATGAAGTGGGAGACCAGGTTTTCATTCGTATTAGGCCTAATAAGAGTACCATACGGTTCGGGAAGGGGACAAAGTTGTCACCTCGAATTATATGACCGTTTAGAATGCAAGAGAAAATTGGACCCGTTGCCTATCGTCTCGTACTGCCACCCCACTTGCATAAAAATCATAATGTATTTCACGTATTTGTTTTATGTCATTATGTTGCTGATGAACCACATAAACTAAATTGGAAGGAATTGCAGGTATCGGACGTGGGAACTCTCATGGTAGAACCATTACATATATTGGACTGTAGAGTCTGACAGATCAGGAACCGTCTAGTAGACCCAGTTAAGGACCAGTGGGACAAGTATAGTCCAGGATCTGCTACTCGGGAAGATGCCGAGACACTACGACGAGACTATCCCTCACTTTTTGACCACCTCGAGAATATGTTTCTCGAAGGCGGGGTGTATGTGACACCACCTTTTGACTTAGACGGCAAGGATTACCTGAGGCCTATATACTTTATTTTCTAGTCACAGTGAAACTATTAAATGATACACTTAAACTTTAAAATGTATGAACTTTTATGAATGTTTAAATGTTATTGACGATGACGTATATAATGCGATCTTCTATGTGAATGTAAGTTTTATGA
>ML808654.1:59926-81435 GCA_009831015.1 Picea engelmannii | reverse complement strand
TTGGTCGAGATAGTGACACTTCCGCTTACGGGTTCTATTTGGAGTTAGGTCAATATAGTTGACACTCCAAGATAGTCCAGCAGAGGAAGGATAGGAATGGAGATGGAAGTAGGTTAGGGAGGAAGGATGAGTAGAAATAGTTGTTACACGTCAAAATTACTCAACTAGATAAGTGTCGTATGTTTCTCTCAATTGTCGTAAGTGTCACATCTTCCTTACAACTTTTGCAAGTGTCACAAGTTGTTCACAAGTGTCACAAATGATGTTTGAGCATATTTCCATGCCGACGACACTAAGGAGGCACTTAAAACACCTCATATACTTGATCTAGAGAAGAGGAATTGATTAAATGAAGTCAAAGAACACTTGACACATGAGAAGAGCTTTTAATCAAAGTTTCTGGGGGTGAGCACTCCCCTATATCATTCTAGGGAGCATTGGCGCTTCCCTATAAGGCTTCAGGGAGCGTTATAATGCTCCCTTTCCCCCTCTGAAGGAGAACTATCCACCTTTGGAGTGTTGGTGCTTCCCTCAAGCTTCCTAGGGAGCGCTATAGCGCTCTGATGCCCCTTTTGCAGGAGTGCTTCCTAATCTGAGGCAATAGTTTACCCGTTGAGGAGAATAAGGGGAGGATCTTTCAAGATTAGAAGGCATTTGCATTCGAATTCTTGGTTCCATCAGGAGATCCCTGATCTAAGGAGGAGGTTCCTCAACTTGTTCTAAAGATAACTCAAGAGGTTAAGCTCCTCTTAACCTATATAAGCAAGCTCTATGATGGTGGAAAGGGGGAAGAATTGCTAGCATGAAACCTATGATCTCATAGGAAACACATAGTCACCCAAAGGAGAGTGATTAGTGAAGTTGTTGTTATCCAGGTTGTGGATATTTCAAGCAAGGGTTAGACGAAGAGGACTCGACGAAGCTGTCGCATTCGCATCTACGATTGTAAGTACTGCAGTCGTTATTCTCATTAATATGACACGCTTGGCCTGTTTCTTTCTAGTTTGTGTCTGATGTTACATGAACTTATCATTGATAGATAGATCTATTTTCGAGCTAATATCAATAGAGTAGTAAGTGGTTGTATCTTGTTTGTCTACAGAACTCAGCGAGGAACAAAGGATGGGAGCTTAACTCGGAGCGTGCAGGGACAAACGTCGATAAAGAGGTACTTCTGTTCTCCTTCCTTCTCATGTGTTAGTCTCTACAGATTTGAAAGGAAGTCAGTGTCCACGTTAAGCATTTTTCTGTCTAGAGTTAGGGTCAAGCTCTTAGAGGTGATCTACCTGTCTGTAGGGAGATTTTCCTACAACAGAAACTGGCGACTCCACTGGGGAGATAGCCTCAAATCGAAATTTCTTGTTTTGATTTCTCCTCATTGACCTTGTTTTACCCCTTGATTGTTTTAGACCTGGTTCACTCCTCTTTTGATTGGTTTCATGAGTTGATTGGCTCCCTACCCCATCATACTCAGCCTAATTGTCGAGATTGAATTTCAATTTTTGGAATTTTTGACATTTTTGGGAGTTTTTGAACCTGGCGCCCCTGTCCCTGTGTTAACAGAGCGCCAACTCTCCCTAATAGCCTTACACAGAGCGCTATAATGCTCCTTGTCCTTGACAACAGAGCACCAACCCTCCTTTGGCCAATAAACCTTCCAAAATTGCTTTTTCAGGGTTTTTTCTCTGTGTTTCTCCTGCTGGGTAACCCTGTGAGTCAATCCTTCTTCTTTCCAGCTTTGGCATCTGTCTCTTCCTTGAAGAACAAACATCTTGTTGTTTGGATTTCTTAGCCTTTTTCACTATTGTTGTTTAGTTTTTCTGCCATTTGGAGTTTGAAACACATGCATTGTCTTTCTCTCCTCATCGACTGAACGAAAAGCGCTGGTGAAGGCCATCAAAGGTCTACATATCTTTTCATTTGGTTTTAGTCAAAGATCATTGTTCTTCGACTTTTTCTTTTGGGTGTGAAGTTTGTTTTCTCTTTGATTGTTTCTTTTCTTTCGCCTCTTGTTTTGATTACAACAAGAGGGTGTATTGTTTGCATGATTCTTGCTTGTATTGGTCTAATTTTCATTCATCCAAGAAGATAATTAGCAAGACGAGCCTTGTGTTGAATTGATCATTATTTATATGCAAACAATAAAAAGAATCTTCATGATTGATTGTGCATGTTAGAAGGCATCTCAAAAGTTTTATCATCACATCAGGATTTGATTGAAGAAAATTTGTTTGAGGACATTTCTTATTAGTGCTTGTTAGTGAAAAAAAAGAACTTTCTTCTCTCTCCCTTAGATAGATGTTCATCGAAAAGAAATGAATGATTATCATATTTGATGCATTTTTGGGACTGAGTCATAATTCCATTCGTTTCACTTCCATGCACCCCTTTTTGAGTAAAGAACAACTATAAAAATCAACGCTAATTAAAAATTATCTAGAACTTTTTCTTTTCTAGGATCCTCCACCAACAGTAGACTAGACTTAGTACTTTGGATTAGGCTGTGAGCATAACTCTCCAAATTTTTCCAAAACAAACAGTAGCATCCTGAGTTAGGGAGAGTCAAATCCAATCATCGCATAAGTCTGCCTGGGATCCCCCTCTCACATAGGGGTTACGCATGAGGTCGCATTCGGGTGAGCTACGGGGACTAACCCTCCGTGGTTTAACTGATTGTGGTGGTCAGATCGTATTATGGGGGTCGCTTCAAGGTAAATCCACAATTACTGTGTGGAAGCCTTTTAGTTGATTTCAGGCTCGATACCCTGCCCGTACGTTCGGATCAGACAGTCGACTATTCCCACCCAGGGGCTGACTCCGAATTGGTAACCTTAGTGGCCATAATATTTAGGGTCTTACACAAGGTGACGGTGAAGGGAAGTCTCACTATACCTGGAGCAGACATTGGTCAAACTCACTCGGGCTCCTTGGGGGGTAAATCCACAATTACTGCGTGGAAGCTTGCACCAAGGCGTAAGTTCGTTAAGTAGGTTGCCATTGTAACTGTTCCACCCTCTCTCCGCCCCTTCTGGACTTGATCACGGGATGTTGGATTTCATCACCAACTAGTACGGTCATCAAAAGAAGCTCCTGTTTGATTGGTTGTGATTCTTAGATTTCTATTAGCGTATGTTGTTTCTTTTCGTTAGTTGGCCCTAGATTTTTAGTGTGTTCTGCCTTTCCCCACAATTGATCCCGTAGACGATCAAGGTCTTCACCGATCATGTAGGATGCAAGGGTTGCCTCCAGAAGGCTATCAACCCTTACCTCCTAACCCTCCCGAAGACAACCACCGCAGAGAGGTAGAAAATCCATCTGACGCTGAAAGTGTTATTGCTCCTCCGTTAGATAACCCGGAAGACGCTTTTGTTACGATTGCAAATCCCACTTCGATGACCCCTCTTGAACCACTTTTACTTCGTTTAGACTCCCTTGGGAACGTCATAGATGAAGAAGTCCCATGATTGCCAGAGAGGTTTTTACCGAAACATATATGGGATCCACGCAACCAATCTTTGGTGAGGAATATAGGACTCCTATTCGTCCTGACACTGCAGTAAATACCAATCCCACACCCGCTTGTTCTATTTGGAGGACTTCATTGGGACACGATCTCTATGAATATTTCGAATCCTTTTGACAACCGTTCCATCCTGATAACCCTCCTAGTGAAACAGGACCATCCGGTCAAACCATGAGTCACCCAGTCGACCGGGTTGTTAACCTTACTGCTACACCAACACAAGTCAGTCCTAATGATGGACCCATCACATTTGCTCACCCAATAATGCAGACCCCTGCTGGCCAAACACAACCAGCTGGAGGGAAACCACCATCCAACACACCTTTTCCTCCTGGAGGACTACCATTTCATGGTGGGCCTACCCCCCCGGGGGTACAACCCCCTTTTCATCCTTCTCCTGAAGGGAAACCTCCATTTTCCAGTCATACCCCGGTTATAAATCCACCACTGGCAGGGGGGAAAACCCCGTTGGTTGGAAACCCTTCACAGCCCTGGAGAGTATCTTCAGGAGGCACTTTCACTCGACCCCAGGTCTGGAGGCACTCTTATAATAACCCATTAGGAGGGGTACCTAATCCTGTTCCTTCCGGGACATCTTACCCACAATCTTATCTGGGTGGCATCCAAAACACCACCTAGAGTACTCCGGGACCACAGTCTTATCCTCCTCATGGGCAAGCAAATCACCCGGCCTATAATGCTCAAAACCCACCGGGTCATGCCAACGTTTCTCATTCATCATCGAATCCTTATTATCCTGACCAGCAACAACCGTATGTAGGAGGACCTACTAGTTACAACTATCCATCTAACCCAGCTTATGGTCCTACTGGTTACAACTATCCATCTAACCCAGCTTATGGTCCTACTGGTTACAACTATCCATCTAACCCAGCTTATGGTCCTACTGGTGTTCCTATGTCACACCCGTATCATTTTCAAATTAACTGACAACTACCTTTCCTTGCGACTCTGGATCTCCCAGACTTGTCTCGGTTAACTAATGATCCTATTTCTCATTCACCGGTTTGGCCAGTCATTCCAGCTAAACTTCCTTCTGATATTCCGAAATTTGACGGAAACCCTGGTGAAGATCCAAACAACCATATTATGACTTTCCATTTGTGGTGTTCATCAAACTCCCTCATGGATGATTTTGTACGTTTGCATCTTTTCCAGCGAACACTTACTGGTTCGGCAGCAAAGTGGTATATTGAACTACCATGCGCTTCTTTTCATGATTTCAGTTCCCTTGCCATGTCTTTTCTCACGCATTTTCAGCTCCCTATTCGCTATGAAACGGGTACTGAACTCTTGACTTCCCTTCGTCAAACTAATGCAGTTCATATCTCCGACCATATTCATGAGTGGAGACGACGACGAAGGATGATCAAGGCCGTCATCCCCGACATACTATTGGCGGAATGGTTCACGAAATCACTACTATCACCGATCGCTCGCGATGTTGCTATGGGTGGTGCGGTCACAGAGGAACAAGCCATCGCTTAGGCTCAGTATTTAGATTTGGTATATTCCCAATCTGGCACTTTGTATGATTTTCTTCCGAATGCTACTCGAGCTAATACCGATCCATCTAAACCATCATCCTCATCTCATGCGGATGGTGTTATCGTCTCCGTCAAAATTCAACCTATTTCCCAATCGCTCACACCCTCCTCTGCCTCCCCTCAAACTCAGATCTCTAAGGTGAATGCAGTTCAATCTGCCCCTTCACAACAATTCGGAGGTAAGAAGAAGACAAAGAATAAATCAAAAAATGATAATGAACAAACAAAGAATCAAACACCTGCTGTCGAAAAGCAAACACAACGGAAGTTGAAATTCCCGTGTCTCATTTGCGGTGATGATAACTACACCCGAGATTGTCCACATCATGATGAAGTGGCCAAAATTTTCTAAGGAAAGTCGCAACCCGTTTTGCTTACTCATCCTTTTCCACAGCGGCAATCCATGGTTGCTCAAACCCCCTCGCCTAGGGGAAGTTCTAGCAATCCTCATGATGATTCCTCGTCGAGTGCACATATTTATATGTTTAATGGGATCAATTTAACCACTCTCTCTAAGGCATACGACACACCAGGTAACCCTGATAAAGGAAAAGATGTTAATGGTACTGGTACTTTACCAGATCCGTCATCGTCCTCCGTTAGTCTTCCATCGGTTAATCCTCCATCTGGACCACTCCATATTGAGAAACCCACATTCAACTCTATCTTACGTCCTCCTAAGAGCACCATCCGAAAATCTACCTTCAATCCTAATTCACGGGTTGCCCAAAATTACAATATTGTAGAAGATTTGTCCCAAGCCCTGTGTGCTATGTCCACCTTGGAAGTTCTACAACACTGTCCCAGCCAACGTAGAACGCTCTTAGCCGCTATCGGCGCTTTCGATACTGAGTCATCAAACAACCTCACGTTTAATCTGGATGATCATCAACCGCGACTCTCCCACCAGTTAGCTTTTCAAATCGATGTTGTTGTTCACAATCAACAAATCCACTGAACTATTCTGGATGAGGGAGCCTCGACTTGTGTTATGTCTTTGGCATGTTGGAAAGGTTTAGAATCACTAGCACTCAATAAATCCCCAACGATGTTGTGTGCCTTCAATGGGAGAGGTTTTCATCCTCATGGGCTTTTACAGTCCCTGCCCATCCAATTGGGTGGAAAAACTGTTACCATTGACGTTGAGGTGGTCGATTCTCCCCTCAATTAATAACTTGTTACTTGGAAGGAGTTTTTTTTATGCTATGACTATTGTTGCCTCATCGGTCTTTCGATGTGTACAATTTCCTCATCAAGGCAAAATTGTCATTGTTGATTAGTTGGATTTCTGCACACCCGATGCTCGCATTCCTGCTACCAACAATATTCCTTTCCTGGGAGACCACAAGATCACGTATGAAAGCATTGGTGTTGGCTTACTAAAATATTCTAGCCTCATGGGTACCTTCCCTACACCACTTCCACCAACTATACACCACATTGCCACTGTCGATATGATTTCGACCGCAGCTTATCAATCTTTGGGATCATTTGACCCTTGGATTGCACCTTGTCCGTTGGAATTCGATGCACTAAGTGACACCGTGCCACTTGGTCCAGCTGAAACATCATACGTTTCTACCCAATTTACTTTTCCCTTGTCGGATGACCAACATCTATTGGCACCCGACATTTCATCGATGTAATCACAGTCGAGTTCCTTGTCATCTGCGATCCACTACAATTCCCCAACTTTTCCTATTCCGGAAATGTTTCTCATTGACAAGCTACCTTGGGATAATCACCATCCCCCATCCTCTTTTCTTCCCCTTCGCGAAGAAGTTCGGGCAGATATACAGTCTATCTCCCCTCCTAATGTCTATTTTCTATCGCCTCCCATGTTTTCAACTTCCGATGATTTGGATTCGGTAGTTGACTTGGTGATTTCGTCGATAGGTTTATTGGAGCCTGATATCCTTACTCCTATCGCAACCCTCGACATGTATCCCTCCCTAAATGATTATCTTCCATCCAGTGAAGATCTCCTGGAGGCCATGACCGATTTTTTTCCCTTGACATGGTATCCTTCCAGAGCGTTATCCTCTTGGAAGCCATGATCAAAAATAAGTCACGAGCATAGTTTCTCTTCTCTGTGGAAAGCTCGTTAAAAAATGAAACAGAGGCCACTAGCTTTCATGCTGGGGGAATGTCACGAGCATAGTTTCTCTTCTCTGTGGCAAGATCGTTAAAAAATGAAACAGAGGTCCGGAGCATAGTTTTCCTCTCTGTAGCAAGCTCGTTAAAAAATGAAACAACAATCTGGGGATCGAACTTGGAACCCTGAGCATAATTCTTTTCCTGTGTCAAGCTCATTAAAAATGAAACAGTCATCTCTCTTGAACCTTCTTTTCATCCACCCTTCTCCTTTTTCTCATCCACTAGAGAAATTGGTAACGACCTCAGACCCGGTGTATGAATCGAAGCTTGGAGGGCATGTCTCCAGCATTTGATGATCATTCTGGAGCTAAGCCACCAACTTTCAAGTTGGGGGTATACCGAGCTTAGTCTTTGTTCCTTCTCGTGCTTGAAAATACATGAGAATGCAACCGGGTAAAATTTTATCTCTTTTTCGGACCTGTACGGATACACGAACACAAAAAAGGTACCCCCCTGGAGTCTACTTTAAACCCTTTTCAGACTCTCTAAATATGAAAATATTATCGAGTGACCTTGCTTTCTTTCACACTCGTTAAAAGGTCAAAAAGGGTGTCTTTCGAGCGATAGTTTACCCCTTTTTCGGACTTGTTAGACTACTGTATGAAAAAGGAACTGAGAGAGTTCTCTTTTAAGTGTTTTTCCAAACTCTATAATCCCGAAAAACCTTCGAGTTTTTTGTCCTTGGACTCATTAAAACACACATCGACAGGCCCATATGGGACCGAACCCTTACTTCTTCCGATTCGTTAAACAAAGGAAGAGGAACTTACTGAAGGTGAGTTATATCGAGCATGTGTTACCCTCCTCGAGCTCATTAAATCAAAAAGAGGTACTGATCTATCTGGATGGGGGAAAAATTGGAAGGAGCAAGCCAAGCAATCTCTTGAGAACATCATCCAACACTTCTTAGAGTCACCCTTGAACACGGTACTTTGTCATTTGCACGTATCATAATCCGCTGAACCTCTGCACTGAGCCAATCCTTTGAGTTCCTTTCGCTCCTTTGGGTCACCTGACGCAAGTCACAGTATCCACTGCATAGTTTTGGTCCATATCACGTTTTTACTGTTGTGCCTCAGTGTTCAAGGGAAGTATCCGCCTCGAGAGTCAGCCATCCCAAATATCTTGCCTCAAAACCTGTGTCAGTCTATGTCCATTTGATCTGCCAATTACATCTCCATGTTCGTTTCATGTCGTTGATGGGGGATACATCAAGGCCCTCCCTCGACGAGTCTATTCCTATCGACTTCAACACATTATCCGAGAATTAGACTTAGAAACCAGTTAGTACTTTCGGACCTGCATGCCTCAATGACAGGCCTCCTCACGTTCGACAGTAGGTTTACATCATTGACCTCTGATTGGATGATTCCATGGATGTTCGACCTCAGCGCATCTATTCACATTCACTGGGATGTACTAGGGTACCTTGGGAATCATCGACATTAATCGTGATCTCCCTCGCACTTGTTAACGGTACACACCATTGACTGGTAATCAAGTGGTTTCTGCCATGTTCGACGTCAGGACATCTATTCACATGGTTAGAATTGTACCACATCGAGATCGATAAGAAGACCCTGGGTTGAGTCGTCATTCTGATATATGCTTTTCCCAGGTTGCGAAGGAGTTTCTATTGGACAAACAACACATACACTGTTACATAGATCCACTTTGTATTGGTCGTGGCTACGTCTTGTCATCTCGTAGATCCACTGTGTATTCTTTGTGGCGACGATCAGTCCGAGTCATCAAAGTATAGATCCACATTGTATCTTCAGTGGCTATACCTTTTTATCAATACAATTATGGATCCGCAGTGTATTTTATGGCGGCCATATCTCGCAAGTCTTGATCACGCAAGCATAGGTATGCCTGCCTTGGGTTTTGAAATATGTCATGATATTTGTTGGATGTTTGTGTGCATCTTCCGTCAAGTTCTCCGAGTCTATACCCTTGCTTGGACGTCTACAAAGCATTTCAGTCATCAGTTCACATCTTCTAACTTCATACTTTGGGGGGCATTCTATTACACGTCAAAATTACTCAACTAGATAAGTGTCGCATGTTCCTCTCAATTGTCGTAAGTGTCGCATCTTCCTTACAACTTTCACAAGTGTCGCAAGTTGTTCACAAGTGTCGCAAACGATGTTCGAGCATATTTCCATGCCGATGAGACTAAGGAGGCACTTAAAACACCTCATATACTTGATCTGGAGAAGAGGAATTGATTAACTGAAGTCAAAGAACACTTGACACCTGAGAAGAGCTTTTAATCAAAGTTTCTGGGGGTGAGCGCTCCCCTATATCAGTCTAGGGAGCACTGGCGCTCCCCTATAAGGCTTCAGGGAGCGTTATAATGCTCCCCTGCCCCTTCTGAAGGAGCGTTATCCACCTTTGGAGCGCTGACGCTTCCCTCAAGCTTCCTAGGGAGCGCTACAATGCTTTGATGCCCCT
The DNA here is from genome assembly GCA_009831015.1 of Picea engelmannii. Taxonomy (NCBI): domain Eukaryota; kingdom Viridiplantae; phylum Streptophyta; class Pinopsida; order Pinales; family Pinaceae; genus Picea; species Picea engelmannii. Next base: position 71,730 of record ML808654.1, on the reverse strand, counting down.
TTTGCAGGAGCGCTTCCAATCTGAGGCAGTCGTAGGCCCGTTGAGGAGAATAAGGGGAGGATCTTTCAAGATTAGAAGGAAGTTGCATTCGAATTCTTGGTTCCATCAGGAGATCCCTGATATAAGGAGGAGGTTTCTCAACTTGTTCTAAAGATAACTCAATAGGTTAAGCTCCTCTTAACCTATATAAGCAAGCTCTATGATGGTGGAAAGGGGGAAGAATTGCTAGCATGAAACCTATGATCTCATAGGAAACACATAGTTAGCCAAAGGAGAGTGATCAGTGAAGTTGCTGTTATCCAGGTTGTGGATCTTTCGAGCAAGGGTTAGACGAAGAGGACTCAACGAAGCTGTCACATTCGCATCTACGATTGTAAGTACTGTTGTCGGTATTCTCATTAATATTACACACTTGGCCTGTTTCTTTCTAGTTTGTGTCTGATGTTACATGAACTTATCATTGATAGATAGATCTGTTTTCGAGCTAATATCAATAGAGTAGGAAGTGGTTGTATCTTGTTTGTCTACAGAACTCAACGAGGAGCAAAGGATCGGAGCTCAACTAGGAGAGTGCAGGGACAAACGTCGATAAAGAGGTACTTCTGTTCTCCTTCCTTCTCATGTGTTAGTCTCTACATATTTGAAAGGAAGTCAGTGTCCACGTTAAGCATTTTTTTGTCTAGAGTTAGGGTCAAGCTCTTAGAGGCGATCTACCTGTCCGCAGGGAGATTTTCCTACAACAATAGTTGAGAGAGTATGGAGATTTGTCTGATGGTGGAATTTAATGTTTTCCCTTAAAAAAAGAAGAAGAGAGAAATGTGTATATATGAATATTCATAATTACGTAACTAAACCACAGTTGTCTAAATAAAATTGTTGAACCGGATAATAACAATTAAAGAATTTCTCAAACAACTGATTGGTTTGTTGTCTTTTATAAAAGACTAGTCTTGTTGACTAGATTGGATGCATACATAAATTACTAAAGGATGGTAGTTTTTATTATTAGTACATGCACGAGACTTGTATGTACTAGCTACACATACATTTCTTGTACATATACCCTAGTATGTATGAGTTTTCTTGACTTACTTACTGATAGTGTCGGTTAATTGTTATGAATGTGTGAACCATGTTTCTTTTCCTTTGTACCATAAGATACCTTAACTTCGGGACGATGTTTCCTGAAGGGTGGGTGTATGTAACGACCCTGCTTAAATAGATGTATAGGATTATTAATTATAATTAATTTGATAATCTGTCTGTCCTAAAAGTTAACTAAACAATAATTATTTCTTAAATAATATTAACTAATTAATTATTATTAATTACTTATTCATGTCTATCAAGGATTAATTAATTATTAATTGACTCATTAATTAATTGAGTAAAGAATTAAAGGGATTAATAAGTTTAATTTGTTAAAGACTTACGTATTCGAGAAGGGATAGGACATTAAATATAAGGATAATATTTTAATAAGGGATAAGATAAGATAATAAATATGAGGGGATAAGATAATAAATAAATGGATAAGGAAATTAATGAAAGGGGGAGAGTCGGTTAAGGGGGAATATGACGGGAAGAGCCTTACGGTGGAAGGCATTCTTTTGGGGAGGAAGCATTTTGGGAGGAGGATTTTGGTGAGGGAATTTGGGTGGAGATGGCTAGTGTGAGGAGTTTGACTTTGGGGGCTTTCGGTGAATCAGAAGCAGGGGGCACCGGTTTTTTGGGGGCTTTGGGCACGAGGGCCAGGATTCCTTTCGATTTCCTGGAGCTAGGGAGTCGGACAGGCTGCTCCTAGCTGACTGGGAGGATAGTCAGTTTGGGCAGAGTTGGTCAGTGTAGCAAGGCAGCAGCAGGAAGGACAACAAGACTAGCGGGAGTTAGCATCAGACCAAGGCAGCAACAGGCTGGACAACTGGGTCAGCGGAGAAGTTAGCATCAGGAAGAGGTAAATTTGTATTATTTTGTTAAGTAATTTTTAGTCTATTATGAAATTGTTGTTCATTAATTAATTTAACATGCTTATATGCTGAATTGAAAGAAATTACTGAGTTTTTTGCGTAGAAGTAGAAGTTTACTGTTTTAAATTTATGGATTTGACAGAATTGAGTTAATTAAGTCTCTACACTTTGCTACCAAATCCCTGTACTGCAAATATGCAATTGCAACCTCCAAAATTATGCCTTTAATATCAGTTCGGTACATGCTAATGGTTGTAGCATGTAATTTATGCACTCTTCTGTTGAGTGCATCAACCACTTTGTTCTATTTTCCTTTGATATGCTTGATATCAAAGTCATACTCACAAATGAACTCCAACCACCTACTCTACCTAAAATTCAAGGTTGGCTAATCAAACAAATACTTCAGACCGTTATGGTCTGTCCTCAATTCAAACCTCCTTCCCATGAGGTAATGTCTCCATTTCTTTAGAGCGTGAACTATGGCTGCCAACTCCAAATCATGATTTGCATAGTTCCTTTCGTTCTCTTTCAACTTTTTGGACTCATAACAAATTATGAACCCATTCTGACAGAGGACTCCTCCCAGTCCTTCTTTGCATGCATCTGTACACACTACAAAGTCTTCATTCGAATCTACAATCCTCAGGATTGGAGCACTCGTTAACAACTGCTTCAATCGCTGGAAGCTTTTCTCAGAATCTTTCATCCATTGAAATTTTTGCTCCTTCCTTTGCAAGGAAGTGATAGAGTAAGCTATCCTTGAGAATCCTGTAATGAACCTTCTGTAATAGCCAGCTAGACCCATAAAGGATCTGAATTCTGTTACATTTTTCGGCGCTATCCATTCCCTAATGGCTTCTATCTTCTCAGGATCCACAACTATCCCATCCTTTGAAATGATATGCCCCAAGTAATGGATATGTTTTTGATAAAATGAGCACTTGCTCAATTTTTCATACAACGAGTGCTCCTTTAGTACTTGCAACACCATCCGCAAATGTTTTTCATGCTCTTCCTCCAACTTGGAATACACCAGGATGTCATCCAAAAAGAATATGACAAACTTGTCCAGATAGTCCCTGAATGCACCATTCATTAAACACATAAAAACAACGGGTGCATTTGACAACCCAAATGGCACCACTGTGAATTCATAGTGACCATACCTTGTTCTGAAGGCGGTCTTACTCATGTCTTCATCCTTTATTCTTACCTGGTGATATCCTGATCTAAGATCTATTTTCAAAAATATCTTAGCCTCCTTCAACTGGTCAAAAATATCATCGATCCTCGTCAAAGGATACTTGTTCTTAACAGTCACTTTGTTAAACTGTCTGAAATTGATGCACAATCTCAACGTCCCATCCTTCGTCTTCACGAATAGGAATGAGGCTCCCCATGGTGACACACTTGTTCATATATACCCCTTCTTCATAATCTCTTCAAGCTGCAATTGCAATTCTTTTAGCTCTGGTATACTCATTATGTAAGCAGATTTTGATACTGGAGCTGCTCCAGTAATCAAATTTGCCGAAAAATCAATATCTCTCTTCGGGGGTAGTCCTGGTACCTCCTGGAATACATCCTCAAACTCCTTTAATATTGCATGGTCTTCTATCTTTGAGACCTCATCCTTAGATGATTCCTCCAGATGGACTGCAAATAACTGACAACCTTTCATGTAGAACTTCTTCAGTTGCATTGTTGAGATTTCTCTGATAGCAACAACTCTGGGAATTCCTTGGACTGTTGTTTGATTCCCCTCCTCATCCAGGAAAGTGAATTACTTGTTACGACAGTCTAGGATGGCATGGTGATGGTCCAACCAATCCATCCCAATTAGACATTCATAGGAACCCAAAGGTAGAATGTTCAATTCAACCCTTGTGTTCAGTTCGTTCATGTCCTATGGATAAGACTTAACCAACTCCGTAACCTTTCTCTTGGTTCCTATATCCATCTGCAATAACCAATATTTTCCATGTTTGTTCCTCGACAATTGCAAATTTTCCACCACCCTAGGGTCTATATAACTATGACTAGCCCCTGAATCAATTAAAATAGTAAAGGCATGGTTGTTGATCATACCTTCCACTTCAATCATGTGTGATTGAAATTCAACTTGCTTGTTGTCCATGGATGCATAGATACTAGGTATTCTACTGCCCATGTGCTCCACTGTTTCAGATTGCTGAACATTATGGACAACTCTCACTTTGCCATTTTTGTGGGGACAGTCTCTGTAATTGTGGTTTCCCTGACATCCCCAACACTGAATGGGCATCTTCCTTGGTCTTTGTCCCCCTACGTCAACCGTTCTTAGCTCTCTAAATGATGGATGTCCTTGAGGACTGTTTCTGAAAAAGGGAGGTTTGTTTCCCTTTTTCCTCTGCTCTTTCTTAAACTTCTTCAGGTCATCCCAAGCCTTCCGAAAAGTAGGCTTTTCTCTTTTATGCTCATACAAGCATTTCACTCTTCGTATAGTTTATTCCATAGTCTTAGGGTCATCATACTGAATCTTTTCCCCAATGGAAGGTGGTAGTCCACTCAGATACCTTTGAATCTTGATAGTCTCATCTTTGATGAACGAGACATACTTCAACAACTCCAAAAACCTTATTTCGAATTCGTCAATGGACATGCTGCCATCTTGAGTTCAAAGAACTCTTTCATCTTTCTGTCATAGTATCTTTTAGTTAAGTATTTGTTTTCGAAATACCTCTTGAATTATTTCCAAGTGACATCCTTCTCTTTAATGTGTTTCACCTGTACAAGTTGATCCCACCACATGGACGCCTTTCCCTTCAGTTGATACATTGCAATTCTTCCTTCTGCATGAGAGGAATAATTCTGCAGTTGGAAATATTTCCTCATGCCAAGAAACCATGTTTCAACATCTTCCTCCTTCTTGTGTTCTCCATCAAACGTAGGAGGCTTAATCTTGTTCATTTCTCCCTTCAATTCATCCATTCCAGATCTCCTGTGCTTTCTGGTAGGAGATGGGCTTGAGCTACTGTGTGCCTCCTTATTGGAATGTTTCAGGGAGTGACGATGATTCCTACTAACGCTTCTTGATCTTCTTTTCTTCTCAGGCTTCTTGTGACTCCTTGTTTTTCTGGAGTCACTCTCCTTATCTCACTTCTTTTCAATTCTTTCCAGGCTCTGCATCAACTTTAAGTTGAATTCTCCCTATTGATCCTTGGATTTCATGATATTTCGGTTATCCGCTCGGTGAGTTTGGGCTTCTTTCTGCATTCACTCAATGATTTTCATCATACACTCTTCCTTATTTATCTCTTCTCCATGTCCATTGGAGTTCGATCCTTTAGCTCCCAAATGGACATCTACTCCTTTTACCTCATTCTCTGAATTGGAAGCATTTTGTGGCTCTTCCATTTCTTTGCACTGAGTGGAAACTCTATTCAGTTTGGGCACTTGTTAAACTTCTGCAAACACAATGTCCAGACAATCAAAATTTGTCAGGACATCATTCCTTAACAAATCCCACAATATTCATAAACAAATTTGATTCAAGAAAATGTTCAGTTTTCATTCTCTGTGATTCTAGTTCAATCAAGAATCCCCGTTGATTTCTTCTTTCGGAGCTCTACTCTACTCTGCAACTTTCGAGCACTAGCCCCTTTTCTTTTAGTCCCTAACCCATGCAATCATGAGTCGTGACCAAGCGCTAGGTCACTAGTTGCTTACTCTGGCCTTCGGTCTTCGTCTTATTTCTAGAGTACAACGCAACAATCTCTTGGAGATCCAGATTATTGAACCCGCAAAGTAAGGCCGATTTCATTCCACGTCTACTCAACATCCGATGACTGACACTCACTATGGAATCTCAAGCGTCTGAGTTTTGAGACTTCGAAACTTCGGAGGATTTCAGATCCGCATACCCCGAACCATTAATCTCCGAACACTCCCACATCACCATAGGTGACGTTATTACCTCACATCGCTTAATTATTTTCCAATTGCGAGGGCATGCAATGGTGGTTTGGAGTAACCTGCCTTTTGTCCCGTAATTCTCTTGACACTAACACGTAACCCCTAGGTGAAACCTCGGTTTGGATTGTGGGACCGCCTTGGAGAATTAACTTCTGTGCAACTTGGGTCCCTGCAATGCCTCTTGGCCGTCAATCTTTGATGTATCGTGGTCAATGCCAATGTGGGTCCACTGACCTTCAACTATGTTATGTAACCTCAGGGTTCACATAGTAGAATTGTCACCAGCTAATACAGTGGCACGTGACATGCCTGGGAAGTTCGACGTCATCCCTGGCGACATCCTTCTGCATCGTCACATCTGCTCTTTTGTTTCAGGACTTCGGGACTTCAAAAGTTTCTGCATCAACACATCCCACTTCTCCCGATCGCCAAAATCTGAAATTACGATCTGCCATGAGATCTAACGGTAAGGCTTCTCACCATATCTATCGTGTATATTCCACTTCGGGACTTCGAAGCTTTGAGCTTCGACCTTTCTCTTATTTTTCATCAATCTTCACCGAAGTCGCAAAGTTCGAAGGGCTTCTAGGTTAACCCTTCTGCACCTTCTCCAGATAGGACGGTTGCAAAGGATTTCCCTTCCTACAAACAGATCCAACAACTCCAACACCCCAATTGTTGAGATCTCTCTCTCTGTGGCCAAATACCATGTCGGCTGCAGTTTTATTCTACCACTATTCCTCCTGAGATTTGTAACACGGCCAAGTAACCCCTTGGCACTCAGAAACATTATGAGATTCAAAATTGGTTCCTCCAGACACAATTTCCACTCAAAACCTTGGGTGTAAAGACCACTTATCCGACCCATCTAGGCTCAGCGTTGAAACCATGCTATCAACTCGAATTTTGTCTACTTTGACAACAATTCACTCTGAAAAATTTGTCTCATTATCCACTAACATGGCCCATCCAGGCTCAGTGTCGAAACCATGCTCTTATACCATATTGTAATGTCCCCAACCACCAAGATGTCGGGAAACACTACTACACAGAACATTCACATATATACATAGTTATATAACATGCATTTTAATCAATTAAAACACTTAATCGCAATAATCACAGAATTACTGTTACCATTCAGATTCTGATTTAATAGACAGTAAATCAGATAGGCAATGAAATACATGATAACATTTAAGCATTACAAATCATGCATAAAATACATAATTAAGCACATAATTGATACTTATCTTTTAGGATGGATTAACTCCACCAAATACATGCAGACCTTCCATGAACCTCCCAATCTTAGACCTCGCTTCTCATGACGCTCAACAGTGGGTCACCCCCGAGCTGGGACTAAGCTCCACCCCGGGCAAGGGAATCCTAGACTAGGCTAAGGTTATAGGAAAACTGCATAGTGCAACCAGAAGGATTCTCTCTAGGATCCTTCTTACTCCCACTAATCACAGACTCTCATTCCCCATATGCATGTTCCACTCGGGAGTATACACCTTCACTGTCACACAGTCCATTGACTACTTCACCTCCCTCTCTGGGTCTCGACAACATGCCATATCAGGAATTCTCAGAGCTTCGTAGCTAGTGCTGGACTCTCTATCGGAGAAAACCACTTCCCAACAAACTCTCTCACCTGAAGAGAGCTTCTCACAGGCCTGACAACCTGCCTCTTCAACCACGGTTCAACTCAATTCTCGCAAGGTAAGGATAACAACAACAACAACTGGTCAACACCACTCAGGAAAACAAAAGGAAGCAACCCCAAAATGGTTTAGGTATGGAATCGACTCTGCAAGGGTGGATAAACTGGGTTCACAGGATGAAAAGGAGACATGGCTCAGTCCACGAGTTTGCCACTGGTTTTCAGGGTGCATGCCGAGGAATCAACGCAGAGGTAGAACACAGACGCAAACGGTTCAGACGGAGGATGCGTCTGCTTCTCAAGAAAATATCACAATTTTCTGGTTTCAGTGTTGGGTGAGGGTATGCCGAGATCAGACGTCGAGCCACACGGTTTAGATAGCAGTCAGAAGAATGGAGGACGAACCCCCAACCCAGCTGATGCTTTAGCCTTTAATTGCATGCACCCAAGTCGACACTTGTCTTCCTGGAGCTGCATCCATTCCCTTTTGCACATGTTGGAGCTGCACGTGTTGCCTCTCCCAGGACTTAGGATAAAAACATGTCTTTCACACAACTTTGGAATAATAATAAATTATCATTCTCAAGGACTTAAGCCCCTAAGATTAGCCCCTCTTTCCAACCTTTCAACCCCCTTTCCCTTACCCACTCTATGTAAGCTTAGCCACCCATCACTCTTTCTTCATGGTAGGTCTTCACGCAGCGATGTTTATATTTTATTAATGTTCTGCATAATTACATATACAAAAATAGGCTCATGGCCTTTAATACTTAGGCTCTCTGGCCTAACAAACACATAAGCCCACTATCTTATCAAAACCTGGCTCACCAGCCTACAAAATATGTTTACAATTCATAAATACAACAGGGGCTCGTCCATGGGGATATTACACGCACATATATGCACTTTTTTTCTTATTCTAAAACATTACATTGTCATACACAACTTATTCTTCCTTTTTCTTTCTATATGCTATTTTAGATACTCAACTTTGAAAACCATGGAACAATCACCTACAACACATCTAGACCCAAATAAACACTATACAGTTTGCGGACGCCATCTTTTGGATGACTTACATATACATAGAACACAATTCCAAATCAAAGTTATCCATCCTGGAAGCGATAATATTTCCAGACCAAAAATAAAAGAGGAACTTGCACACAAATACAATGTTTCAAATAGACAAACAATATTCATCTTTGGCTTCACAAGAAATGATCCATTCTCTACAGGTTTTGGACTAATCTATGACATCATAACAGACACATTGAAACATGAATAAAAATAACGTTTAGCTGAAAATGGTCTTAAAGTTTGTCATGACAATAATATTAAAGAGTGCAAAACTAGAGCTAAAAACATCCGTGGGCTTAAGAAACACAACTAGCTACTCAACTTTTTGTATTTGTATTTCATGGTAGTATCAAGTATGAACTATTTTTCTTTCCCTACCATGCTTTCTTTAGACTATTTTCATACATGGGGGTATACTTTTTTTATTACTTTAACATGTTAAGCACTTCTTCACTTCTACCATTCTTTATTCTTTTTAAACTAATATGTATTTTATATGTGCTACCTTCATATTTAAATACATTATATACTTAATGAAAATTTGTGAAATATGAATTTTGGTTTTAGTATAACTACTCTCCCAGAATACAATAAAATTATTCAATAAATATTGCACTCTCATACTATTACAAACTATTAACTCACAACAATTTAAAAACAAACAAAAAAAATTCATTTTAATACAAACACACAAATACAATTTCCAACAAATTTATTAATGTGGATGCCTATTGAAATCTTACTTAAATATTAAACATACAATAAACCAATTTATGATATATGTCATTCACAAACTAAACAATTTCTAAGCTATGCCATTCATATATTTACACCATCAAGCTAATTTGTAAATTACCAAAGCTTATAGATGTACCTTTTATTCCACATGTTATATAATGAAAATCATAGATACAATATATTCCTTTCATAGATCACATTCATATCCATGTATCTAATTGTACTAATCTATTCATGTGGACATGTTCTCTGTAGGCACCTTTTATTCCACATGTTGTATAATGGAAATCATAGATACAATATATTCCTTTCATAGTTCACATTCATATCCATGTATCTAATTGTACTAATATATTCATTTGGACATGTTCTCTGTAGGAAAGTATATATTTTCATCATATACCTCTTCCGATAGAAACACATTCCAAGACAATGTCTTTTCTCTTAACAGACAAGGTTGTAACAAAAATCCAAAATGGTGAAGAAGAATTCATTCCTATCCTACAGGTTCTAGACTTTGAAAAAAGTGCAATAGAAAGATATATTGTACTCCTCTCTCATGGAAGTGATACTATACAAAGCATATTTTCTTCAAGCCTTGTGGATTATTTCACATCAGGAAAAATTGAAAATGGCTCACTGGTTCAACTTAACAACTTCACTTGTAGATCTACCCAACACAACAAGTATGAATTCTCACATACAATATTTTTACATGCTTTTCATTAGTTAATGTTTTTTCAATACCTTATTGATACCTACCATAATTTCTTCTATTTTGCAGGCCAGTTATAGTTACTGATATTCTAGTTCTAGCTCTAAAAGATGACATCCTTGGCGACCCACAACAAAACACAAATGCACGTCATTCTACCATGCAGACATTACAAACAAATTCCATGCCTCAAAAAATAATCCCTATCAACTCTTTGAATGCATACATGCATTCATGGACCATCAAAGCTAGAATCATTTCAAAGCGTGATATATGTACTTTCAAAAATTCCAAGGGAGTTGGTCAAGTATTTATCTTTGATGTACTTGACAATGAAAATACCGAGATCCACATTGCTTGCTTTAATACACTTGCATTACATTTCCACCCTTCAATACAATTTGGTAAAGTTTACCTAATCTCTAGAGGTTTGATCAAACCTATAAACAAAGAATACAACCATTTAGAAAACAAGTGGGAAATCACTCTAGATAATACCTCAGTTATAGAGCCCTCCAATGAGGATGATCATTTAATTGCAAACCACAACTTCAAGTTTACTCCTATGAATGAGCTATCAAGTTTACCTACTAACTTTGTTGTTGATATCCTTGGTCTTGCTATATTTATTAGTCAAGTAACCATCATATTAAGGAAGAATGGCACTGAGATCCAAAAGAGAACCCTTGAATTGAAGGACATGTCAGGTTGTAGTGTTGACCTTACATTATGGGGGGGTGTTTTGTAATAAAGATGGCCTCCAAAAAAATTCAACTTCTAATTTCTTTCCAATGATTGCTATAAAGGCTGGAAGAATAAGCGATTTCAATAAGAGATTGATTAGTACAAATTTCACATCCCAGATTTCCATCAATATTGACATCAAAGAATCTCATGATTTAAAAACAAGGTTTGAGAAAGAAGGCACAACCCTTAAATATCACTCCTTATCTACACATGGTGCCTTTGGTGGTCACCCCTCTATTCAGAAGACAGTAGTTGACATTGAAATGGAGGGCCTTGGTTGATATCATCAACATCCAGATTACATTTTGGTTGAGGTGAGTATCACTTCTCTAAAAAGAGATGAATGTTGGTACACTGCTTTCCCTCTCCTTTTTAATAATAACTAATGCAACAAAAAAGTTACTACAACTGAAGAGGGACAGTTTCATTGTCATAGATGCAACCGAACTATTTCTAAATGTGATTACAAGTACATGTTCCAGTTCACAATAGATGACCATACAGGAACAACCAATGTTATTGCATTCCAAGAAATAACAGAAACACTTATTGGAATCCCTTCTAGGCAACTATATGCACTCATAGAGGAGGAGAACAATACTAAAACTACAAAGCTTTTTGGCAACTTGTTATTTAATAAATATATCTTCAAATTGTTGATACATGAAGACACATTTGGCAATGAGAAAAAAGTATAGTCCATTGTTATTGCATTGGACAAAGTCGAGACCAAACTAGAGGGGAAGAAAAAGTTCCACTAGCTACAACTCTTCATACAAAGTAAACAATGTTATTATGTATTTATTCCTGCAACAACGTAACATAGTACCTTTCTTTTTTGGATGCAACATATGTATGTCACCACTCTCTATATTGTATATATTTTGTACGCATATTTTTCATTCTGACAATACTTGCAATACTACCTTAGTTT
>ML808654.1:45069-59876 GCA_009831015.1 Picea engelmannii | reverse complement strand
GAGAGAGAGAGAGAGAGAGAGAGAGAGAGAGTGTTTCAACAAATTTTACAAGTGGAAATTATAAATTGTCTTCTATTAAAAATCATAACAATTTCATGAAAATCAATAGTTATAGTATGTTCTTAAAATTGGTTTCTAAAGTATATTCCCATTCCTATGTAGTATGTTTTTTTTTCAATAATCAAGGGTTACATAGTATTCTTACACTTTCTTAAAATTGTAAATTAATATTCCTATCATTGTATACTAATATTACTATGTATTATGCTTTTATACACCTCTTTTGTTTCTTTAATTGATGTATCTATATTCATTTTTTTATGTTACATTTATTATTTGTACTTTTACTTAACTCATTATACTATTTGTTTGGTTAATATATATTCTAATTATAAATTTATTTATCTCAATATACGATTTTTCAAATATTCAATCTACCTTTTACAGAAATGTTGATATGTATTATAAATCAATGGTTATGTTTGTACAGAAACATGGTCAACTCACAATTCAAAGTATAGAACAACTTAAAGATACATCACTTCATTTGGATAAATATCATAAGCTCCATGATGGCCACCTCAAAGAATGTGCACCAATTGGCCAACACAACCATCAACTCATTCCATTACAAAATATGTTCCCTGCATTTTTACCTCATCTAAAACAATTCCAATTTCAACCAACAAACATCATTATGAAACGACACACCATTTCATCAACTTCAACAACAAATACATGTTTACCATCTCTACAAGAAAAAAATGATGACACCCTCCCTTTCTCCAAGAACTCCCATAGATTTTCCAACCTTACATTTAGTGTAACCAACCAACACAATAGTCTTTCATCTACCCCAACTGCCTTAAAACATGAGAGGCACCACAAACAATATGCATGTCACAAAGATGAATTAAATAAACATAGACAACTCACAAGATCCAAGAAAAAGTATCATTCCATGGAATTTCCAATTGATCCTATTCAACACCAAGCCCTTAACCATACTACTACACCATTCTACACATCTTCAATAGTTGGGAAACAAGTTCATGGACTCACCCAAATGCAAACTATGCTACCACCATTTTTACCTAATCCAAATGAAATCCATCTTCCACTTGCACAAATTATTATGCAACCAAACATTTTTCCATCAACTTCAAAAACAAACCCATCATTACCATTTATGCCCCCAACTACTGATAACATTCCTTTACTCAATACCTCCCATACCTCCTCTAACCTCAACTTCAATTTCACCAACCAAATCAATAGTATTCCATCTACATTAAATACCCTAGCAAATGAAAAAAGTCACAAACAATATTTACATCGCAAAGATGAACTAAATAAGCGTAGATGAGTTGCAAGATCCAAGGGAAAGCTCCTTTCAATGGATTTCCCATTTGAACCTACTCAACACCAATCCCTTGCCCATATTACTCAAACATTCCGTACTCGTATCGATGCTTTTTCGAAAATACATACTTGTAATACTTGTATGGAATCTTACCCTGGGATTCATACAGCCATATCACCCAATGATTTTATTTTTTCTCGCTACCACAAAGAAAACTAATCACCACCTCTTCTCTAAATGGAATAATGTGGACATCTTAATAGTTAGAAGACATGGCATCGAGGGAAAATCATATGATTGTTATGTGACCAAATCTCATATCATGAATGCACTTCTCTACAAGATACAAAATGATAGATATTACAAAGATTTCCAACTCAACCACACCTCAATTTCTTCACTTCTTGTTTTACCTACATAAATCTCTTCTCGACTCCGTACCATTTCTTCTGATATTTCAGATACAACTCAAGTTGCTCCAAAATTTTCTGAAAACCAAACTTCTTTTGCCTTCCGCCTACCTAATATGCATCGAGAACTGACAAAAATCAATCATTTTATCCAAAACCAATCCCCCCCCCATTAAATCTACTCGAATGGCCACAAATAGGTGCAACACCAGTGAATGAATATACTACCAAGGGATTGTTTGATATGACATTTCCTTCTCTATTCCAAACTGGCCATGCAATCCATGTCCAACCACAACAAAAAAACATTTGCATTGACCAATATTCCCTCCACTTGATAAACTAGCATGACAACAGATTTGGTAGCCACCTAATATTTTGGTACTTCCTGTACAAACACATCATGCACCATCACAGTCAATCAAGTGCATCAATGTTTGTAAAGCAAAGCAAAGAGAACAACATTCCAACCACTATTGAGGCCCTCCGATCCCACCTACAAACTTTACCTGCCAATAAACTACCAGAGCATGTTATGCGATTTGGTGCACATCTTCAAGGGACTAGAGCACAATGGAATTCTCGTAGAAGAGAATTGATAGAAATGATCGCACAACTAGGGTGCCCCACATTGGTTTTCACACTCAGTGCATCAGACAAAAAATTTCTAGACTTGCATGCTGTAATGGGTACCTCTCCACCTTCAAATCCACTTCTACGTCAACAATGGAGGACCTGCAATGTCATTCAACGACACCACATTGTTTCTTTGTACATGCATAAAAGGTTTGAAATATTTCATCAGGAAATGCTTCAAAAATACTTCCATACTCAATACTTTTGGTACATGTATATCACATCTTACTTTCATTCCCATTCATTCTAGGTAAAACCTACAACTTGTACATCTCTCTAACATCCTATTATTGGTTTTCATGCATGTATGAATGGAAACATCGAGGCTCGACACATATTCATGGTTTATTATAGTTACAAGGTGCTCCAGAAATAGAAAATTTTGATTGGGAAGACCCCATACAAATAAGTTATTCTAAGGGTTTCTTTGAAAAATATGTAACAACTTGGAATCCCCGAAGTGACCATACTACAAATCTACACATGCACCGATGCATTGAGGATGACCCTTGTTTAAAAGATACAAAAACCCTCCTTAATTCACATCCATTTAAGGACTACACATATTTCCTCAATCAGGTACAACACCATACAAAGTGGACATAGACGACATGTCTTTGTATGAAAGCCTCCAAGCTCCAATGCAGATATAATTGCCCATGGACCTTACAGTCTAATTCTTCGCTCTTCATTGATGCTTCTGGTAAAAAAAACTATGAACCTACCAGGAATGATGATCGTTTAAACATCCATAACCCTAACATACTAACAGTATGGCAAGCAAATATGGATTGTCAACCTATCCTCTCCCGTCATGCAGTTATGAAATATATTTCCAAATACGCTTCTAAAGAAGAGGGCCGATCAGAGATATATCACCATATGTTGACTAGAATCACAGATACATTGAGTCCAATAGATCTTGCTTCATTTTCCTATAGGTGTTTGCACACAGAAGTTATAGTCGACCGAGATATAGGGGCCCAGGAAACCTGTCATATGCTGCAAAAACTCCCCCTTGTCACATGTAGTCGTCTTTTCATGACACTAAATGTTGGTCCCCATATCTCTTGTCGAGTCTCCAAAGATACATTTGATTGTTTATCTGAATCTACCTTCATTGATGCCTATTTCAATCGACCTCCTTGCCTTAATCCCCTCCCTCTCATTGAAATTGCAAAATATTGGTCATATAGTCGCCATCGAAAAATTAAACCTTGGCGACGAAGGAGCTCTCCAGTAATTGTCCTTATTTGACCACGCTTCATAATAATTCCGACACTAGATTCCAAATCCTTTGAAGAATTCTGTTGGAGTGAGTTGCTACTATACAAACCATTCAGTAACTTTGCAATTGACATAGGCCTCTCAAGAAATACTATCATAAACAATTGACAGAACATAAAATGAACCTACCATGCATGGCATGTACACCATTCCCTTGCAAATGTTGAAGAAACACCACTAGATGAAGCTGAAGAAAATGATACAAATATGCATCCCGACATGGAGATAAATGAGTGGGAATTATTATCAAGATTTATCGTTGTTGCCAATATAGACTTCAACGAGCTTAACATTCTTGGACATCGTGACTTTGGCACCAAATATTGTTGGAACAACCCAAACATTCCAAAAGCAATTCTTACTTATGCAACACAGTTCATTGAAACCAATCGGCCATGTATGGATGTGCTACAAAGGCACGAACCTATCAATCTAGGGGTAATACATTGTCACACAAACAATATCAAGCATTCAATATAATATTACATCATTCACAACAAAAAGAAAAAAAATCACCCCTAATGATGATCATCCAAGGAACTGTTGGCACTGGAAAATCTTATCTGATCAATTGCATTAAAGCTTCTTTGAATGGACAATCTCCATATGGACATAGTCCAACACTACTTCTTGCTCCCATTGGAGTTGCAGCTTTCAACATACAAGCAACCATTATACATTCAACACTTAAGATTCCAATTAAAAATTTCCAACCTTTGCAAACACAAACATTGGCAGTGTTCCAGGAAGTGATGAAACATATCCGGTATGTCCTCATTGGTGAGATGAGTTGCATCGGGCCTAAACTATTTGTGTAGATTGAATGTCGTCTACGTGAAGCCTTTCTAGAAACCAACAATTTTCCATTCGGTCATTGCTCTATAATTCTTGTTGGTGATCTAGGACCACTCCCGCCTGTTATGGATAAACCTTTGTATACATGTGAAACACCAGACAGGTCTTTGTGGAATGCCTTCACCACTGTTGTAACCTTGCAAACAAACTTCCGCCAACAAGGGCAGGATATACATCAAGTCCAATTTCGTCGTCTATTGACAAACATCCGAAATGCAACTCCACTACAAGAAGATTGGGAGATCCTTCATTCTTGTACAAATACATACTTGTCTACAATGGAATGCAAAGACTTCGATGTGGCCATACACCTATTTTCAATAAATACTTTGGTGTACCAAGATAATAAAAAAATGATCCAATCCTTGAATAGGCCAATCAAACGTTGCATCGCAGAACGCCTTGGCTCTTCCATCTCTAAGGAAGATGATGACCATCAATTAGAACAACAAATCTTGTTATGCATTGGCCAATGTGTTATGTTGACCTGCAATTTATGGATCCAAACAAGATTGGTTAATGGAGCACCACTCTTGGTCGCTCAAATTGCCTACACAGAAGGAGTCAACCCTCCAAGCTTGCCAACATACGTCGTTGTGGAGTTTGATACATATCTCGGTCCACCATGGGACGATTTCAACCCCAACAAAATACCAATCCCACCCATTAAATGTGGCAATAAGAAACAAATCCCACTCAAAATGGCATGGGGTTTGACTATACATAAATCCCAAGGATTAACACTCTCCAAGGCAACCATAGACATTGGAAAGATTGAATGAGAAGGGTTAACCTTCACTACAATATCACATGTCAAATCATTAGCAGGTTTGCACATCTCCTCCTCCCTCTCTTTTGATCGTTATGAAAAAATGCAAGATAGTACATTTGTTGCAATGAGAAAAAAAGAAGAAGCACGCTTACATGCTTTGTAATTATAACCCATTTATACTCTTTTCAAACCAACAAGTCTATCCATAACTCTATGATATGTACTTCATCTCTTTTTCCTTTATATCCTCCTGGATTTATCTGGTTTCTTATAATGTCTTTTCAAATACTGCACTTAGTGGAAGCAAGCTTATACGGTTTCACGTTGTAACCCATTCTTACTCTTCTCATATGACTAAATTTACTCCATCTCTTTGTCCTTCATATGGCATGGATGCTTCTTGTTCCTTAATATATTTAGCACATATTTTCATGTTCTTTTTTATTCCTTAAAAATTTTCATCTCACTTTTCCTATTTCGTACATTTCTTCATTCATTTTGTACCACTATAGCCTTCATATACTTCTTTTACATTGATTTAAGATGAAAAACACATAACATAAGGTTAAGGTTAAGGTTAAGCTTGCAATTTGTACACATTTCTTTAATGCTCATTTGTTTTCTTCTTTCTTCCACATATACTCACATACACTTTAATGGTCTATTTCAATACATCATCAAATACCGTAAATATAAAAAACAACCATTACTTCGGCATTCCCATTCGCCAGCTTAAAACTTGAACTCAGAGGGTATGCTATTTTTAAGCCCCATTATCGTTAAGCAATACCTTTACCATCGGCTTATCAAGATCGTATTCCTTATGTCATCGCATATTTCATGATTTTAACTCACATGGAGTTTGAAACGGATAATTTGTAGTTTTGGAAATTAGAGTGTCACTATCCAAGATGACATGCACCAAATCTTTTAGATGATAAAATACATTAAAAACTGAGAAACATCATGAGAAATACCAAAATGTCTGTTAACGTCGCACGCGTGTTTTTTCACTCCTTCGTCATTCGTGACTTCGAAGTTGGAAGGAAAATAAAGTAAAACTTATAAGCGTACACACGTGACACATTTACTTGTTGTCAAAATGGGATTGGAAAATACATGCCGTACAAATAAACTGAAGTCAAAGAAAGGAAAACTTAAAAGCCCACACACATTTACTACATGTCAAAATGGTGGAACGAAAAACACATGGCCGCACAAATAAACTGAATTCTCCATGCTTTAAAGACAATTGTTGAGAAAGTAGTTATCGATTGGACTAGCTACATTGTCGAAATCTAGAACAACTAGAACAAACCAGAAGTGCAAAATTCTTCGGGAGATTTCCTTTTCTGACTGTTCATTTTGTATATTTAATTAATGGTTACGTACAGTCCTAAACCCTATACGTATTTCGATTCGCGGGTCACATCAAGCTTCAATAAAACACGGAGTAAATCTCTCACCGCCCCCTGGGCCCTGACGTGGAAATTGTTATCCGGTAAAGTCTTTACTCAACTATTCTTCGAGAGATTGACACCTCTGCCGTTAAGATAGGACCGATGCCCGCCGCATGCAATGTATTCTTCCCTGTTTGGCCCTGCTTATACCGGAAAAAGTTGAGATGCTCTGTATGTCTATATATAGCCAATCTTGTTTTCCTTTGCTCTTGTATCCGCTCTCACACCCATCTAGGAAATCATAGCAGGCAGGAAGGAAGCAGCAATTCTTCGCTGGACCCGAATTATCATCATTCTCTCGTCTCTGCACCACCGTTGTGTTCTGTGTTCGAATCTTCTGGCTACCTCTCAATCATGCCTCAGACGCTCAGAAAACGCGGCCGTGAGCCCGAGTCTCTGGCGGACTCCAATGATGTCCAGGAGCCGAAACGCTTCCCAGGCGAACAAACAGATCGGTTTCTTGATCTACTGCAATTAGACCAAAGCTTARCAGAGGAAGAAGAGGAATACGCTCCCAGTGAGGAGCTCGTAAGCGKAGTCATGAGAAGCCTGGAGGAAGAGATTGCTTCCACTTGTTCCACTTCTTATCTCCCCTCCAAYTCTGGGGATACTTCAGCGGCCTCTGATACTTGTAGAGACCATGAAGGCCAAAACCTAGATTCGGACGCGGGGGGTGACCTTTCTTATCTCCTGAGTGCTTCGGACTACGAGCTYGGCATTCCCCCGAACACCACTTTGGAYTTGAAGGACGAAGTCTGTCTATCTCGGGAGGACACATCTGAGGGTTTGTCKGAGAACCCGGATCTTAAATACCTTGGTGAAAACTGGCACTTCGAGGACGACTTTGAAATCTATCRGCAGTTTGCAATGTACGAAGATGCCTGGAATGAGAGCCAGGTGCAAGATTATTTGAACGCAGATTGTGGAAGCCCGGGCATGTTATTTGAGGGGGATTTTTCTGAGACGTGTAGACTGGAAACTGCGAATGACATGTAACCGAGGGCTGCAGCATACAAACTTTTAAAGTTTTAACATGGAAACACTTTTTCTCTGAATTTATCGGTAACCTGTGCAACACTGTTAGTTGGAATTTGCATCTTGGTTGTGGCTGCTATACTGAATTACGTAAATGATGTGTTTGAATTCAATCCTTTGCGTGATTGCTGTAATTTGAATTCAATCCTTTGCATTGCTGTAATTAATGCTGTCTTTGAATTAAATTCTCTCATCCATTGTATATGGTTAAAACGTTTTACCTTTTGGGATTTTTTTGGCTGGAGATTGGTGTTGTAAATTTGAATAAAATTGTTATTTTTTGTTGTTTAAATTGCATTTCTGAATGCATAAACAGATTCAGTCTGTAAAACTTTTGGGGCACTTGGATTATACAAACTTAACCACTCAAATCTGCAGATACAACCATTCCCCACTGAATAAAATCAAATAAAAAAATCTCCCAAAAACTACCAAAAAATAGAACATTTAGACTACACTAAACAAAAATAAATATGGAAGTATTTAAAAGTTCTAGATTTTTATATTATTATGCTATTATTAGTCCTTGCCTTAGGCATAGAGGGACTATAGCGATCGTTGACCTGAGGTCTTATTGCTGCCTTCGCTATTCCCAATGTTAAATATCTTGGCATATCCAAAGTATTTGGTAGTATATGGTCTTTTTGAATCATATATTTTATTATGCATTGGTCGAAGGTGGATTAATGCTAGCATTAGTTCGAATGTTTCCCTTAGCATTTTCTGCTGGGTAGAAAACATTCTCTACCATATTACTATGTATGATTTTTTCTTTATTGTTGCGTGCTTCGAGAGAACAAGCCTGCAACACTGCATATTTTCTTAAATGCTTGCACATGCCTATGCCCTTCAACGGTCCTAACAGTCTTAACTGTTCACCTAACAACTCTGGCAGTGTTAAATGATTATTGTATAGATGCATTGCAATACCGTTTTGTTCATCGTCGGCATCACTGCTCGAGTGCTCGATCCTTGTTCGCTAGTGCATTCCATGATTTTGGTTCCTGTTTGATTCAACTTTGCAAA
Organism: Picea engelmannii; assembly: GCA_009831015.1. NCBI lineage: Eukaryota > Viridiplantae > Streptophyta > Pinopsida > Pinales > Pinaceae > Picea > Picea engelmannii. The sequence goes on along the minus strand of ML808654.1, from coordinate 51,032 downwards.
GTTGAGGTCTTGAACTTGCAGTTTGAGCTCTTCATGGTTGTTCACTGGTTTGTTGTTCTTCAACTTTGCAAGTTGTTGGACCTGTTGTTGCAGTTTGCAGTTTTTGGGGTTGAGCTCTTGTCATCCTTTGTTGACGGGTAGGTTTCCCTCCTGTTGTTGTTTTTTCAATGGTGGGAGTCCCTGCCTCCAAATTCTGTTGCAGGTCATCTTTGTCCGTGCTCTTAGTTTCTGTTCCTAGAAACCATGCGTCTTGCAATGCAGAGGGCTTTACGAAAAGTAGTTGGGAGCTATCAGAAGAGAGAACAATCAAACAGGGTGTAGACGCAGGGTATGTTTTTATTCCATGGGTCGGAAAACTGCGTCTACATGTTCTGTTTCTGCTGAGTAAAGTTATTGTTGTATTTATTTCTGTGTTTTCTTCTCATCTGCTATGGGGACTAGGGGGGATTCAAGTTGAGAAGAAGAAGGTTGAAAGATACATACGGGGATTGGTACCCTATATTGTTTCCCTTTTTATTTTTCTACCTCTCATTTCTTTCCCCTGTTTTTCTTTGTTTTCATAAAAACTGAAAGTATGTAGCAAACAACTTCAAAATGACAGTTGAAGAGATGAAACAAGTAATAGATGTTGGGTCGTATGAAATAGATACACAGTGCATTATACATGACAACATTGACATGGTTTTGCATAGAAATGAGCTTTTTAGATTGGATGCATTCTCGTATACTATTGGGGATTGCCTTTTCGATACATTCTAGGTTCTATTGCATTTCTGCTATTCGTCGACCGAGCTACGCAACAGATTGATAGGTTATTTCTTGACCTGTTTTAAAAATGACGATGCTGAGGCTTTGCAATCCTATGAATACGAACTAGAATTTGACTTTTTTCGGCAGTTGCATGGAATACATGATGTCACTACGCAATTTTCAAAGATGTGGTTGTCTGCATCTCCAGTTCTGCCTGCGCATGAGAGGAGACTTTGGGGAGATACATTTTGTATATGGTGGCTGTCTAACTGACTGAATATATCAGTTGGCATTTGGTCATTGACAAGAAAAACAAGATATCTACTATTCAACAAAACTGCATCTGACAATCCATATTGCATCTTCTTCCATGATGCCAATGCCCTCAGTGGTCGTTATGAACCACTCCTGTACAAGAAAATGTCCATATGCAATATAGAAGGTCCTCGTATCTACTTGTCCGTTATTTGCAAAGACCTTCAATCGCAATGGAAACGGATTTTACATGGCATAGATTGCCATGGTTTACAATTGGCAACAAACGTTGTGTCTAGCTGTGGGGATAGTCTGTTCAATTCAATTTGTTGTTTGGTGGCAGCGGAGTTCGATGTTCAATCGTTGCGACTTTACACTGTACAATCCTTTTGCAATGCAATTATAGGTGGCAACCAACAGGCTTTTAGGTGCTTGCATCAACACCTTTTCCCATATCTCGTATAAAATATGCCGGCAGTTGGAAGTTGGCAGGAATACCTTGTGAACATGGCACTTCCATATGAAAAAGGGAATATGGAGGGTTGCAGATTCTGTTTGCAATGGTTCTCTATGATATTCAGAGTGAATATCCAGGTGTGGTTGCCCTTGCCAGATGCTAGTGTCCATTCCTGGGTTATTGATTCAAATTACGATCGAACAATTGACATCCTCTCGTTGAAAACAGATACAACACATATCCATTATGAACCTTTGCTTGCACATATCGGTAGTTCAGGGTTGATTGTCCATGCCACCCAAACGACATCGAATTTGCATACGCGTGGAATGCTTTTTAGTGAAAATGAAACTCCTCTCGGTTGCGATATGGGCAGACAGGGCTTGAACAAAAAAAACATGCGTAAAAGTCATGACAGTTGTGATGAGGCCATAGACTACTTAGACAAAAAACGTAGAGTAAGTTATCACAATTTGAAAAAAATTATTCGTCAAATTTGTCCGACTTCTGATAAGGTCATAGAGGCCCTTGAAAAAAAAACCGTAAAGTAGTTTCTCAGAAGCTGGGTGAGAGTGAAATTCATCCCAGTTGCTAGCAGCTCATCCCGCCCTTAGGCAAGAAACGTAGAGTAAGTTACCACAACTCTAAAAAGGTCATGCGCGAGAGAAAACAAATACATTGCTACACTTCCTTTTAGAGAGGAACTCACATATCACAATGTAAAGAAATTTGTTCGTGCAGAACAGAACATAAACAGGTGCAATTGCATATCCCAGAATGGTGATGCAACTATGCCAGTTCGTGATCTACAAGAAACACCATGCAGTAGTAGCAATGAAAACCAGGAAATATTTTCTACCAATACTTCCCTGCGAAAGAAATATGCAAGACAAAACTATATGAAACAAATGAAAGACTGTCCTTCCATTGCATGTGCAATTTGTGAACAATTGAATTTTTCAAAAAACAGTAAGTCTTTCACGCCCGATTTGCAAGAAGAATACCTCCGCTTGACAGTGCACGATAAACTATTTTCTAGTGGGAAAGTTTGTCTTCCATGCAAATGATCGCTTGAAAATGGAAAATTGCCACAGTTTGCAACCCCTGACCGAATAAGATGTAATACAACACTAGCATATGTAAGTGCACTTACGAAACTTAAGGAGATACTTGTGTCTCTGCGAATTGCATTTGCTCAAATCAAACCTTGGGGCTATGAATGACCCCAGATGGGTTTAACATGATCAATTATTAATGTGCCTATTCAACTAGATGTTGTGCAAAAATCGTTACCACAATTCATTAACAATACAATTACAATTACTGTGGATCTGAAAAGACGCTTGTGATACAAAAATGCCTATTAGACAGGCAAAGTGCTTGTGCACGCTGTTATGAAATCATTAAAGGAATTATGTTCCAGGGCCCTGTACAAAGAAGATCACATTTGTATAAATGCCAACTGGAACAGTGTTCTCGCAGAAGAACATGACAACTCTCTAGACACTCTTGAAAATCCTAGTGATTTTGATGTAAGTGATGAATCGGAGAATGAAACACCTGCTGAAACATTGGTGCATGGATTCACTAATTCATAGTGCATTCGTGACTTGCCAGCCAAAATTGTCGAAATTGCACCGACTGAGAGGCAACGTCCACTTGGAATATTCAAGGACAAATTCGTTGAGGAAATGAACTTTCCAACACTCTTCTATGGAGATTCACATGGCACTGATATTACAGAACGATTCAGTTATTATAAAATAGTTCGATGGGAGCTGCTACATTCAAGCGGTTACTTCTATCACATAACAAATTTGGTTTTTAAAACAATGTGCATAATAATAGAGCAAGTTTTGTCCTGCATGTGGGTTCGAATAAGAAAAGGCTAGTTACAAGGAAGAAAGTTGTTTGCCAAGGATGTGAAGTACAAAGTAAACCTAGAAAAAATTATGAAATCTGATACTGGATACATAGACTTCAAAAACATCTGCACCTCTCCTGACTATTTGCAACAAAACATTTTTTTTTTTTTGGCAATGATCCGGCAATTGGGCCCGCCAAAATTTTTCGTCACATTTACAAGTGCAGAGCATTGTTGGGATCCATTGGTGGCTGCCGTATATGACCTGCATAGGAACGCGAAACATAAAAAAGAAACCGATACACTGGAAAATAACGACATTGATTACCTCATAAGAAAAGACCCGGTGACATGTACTCGCTACTATAGACATAGAATAAATTCTTTGAGACAATTGATATGCCATGATGAATTCCAGAATAGGGAAAATGAACATAACCACGCACTGTTGTGGATAGAGGGTGCACCGGTCTATGGAGCTGATAACAATTCAGAGATCGAACAATTTGTTGATAAATACTTAACATGCAACACAGATCTTTTGGATCCAGATCTTGCGAAAATCCATAGACATTACCATACAAGAAGTTGTAGAAAACGAAAAAACTCGCATTGCAGATACAACTTTCCCATGCTGCCAATGAGAGCTACAAGAATCATAGAGCCAATTAGTCTAGAGGACAATGTTGTTGTTGAGAAATCTAAATCCTTGTTCGCATTTCTAGAACAAGGAGGATTTGACGAAATGATGAGCTTTGATGGATTCTTGACACATGTAAATCTATCAGAAGATGAGTACATCCAAGCCATACAATGTACTCTTAGAAAACTAACACTTTCCCTTAAATGAAAACTCTCCCATATTTCAAACAATAGTGTCTCCAAGGACATGCCAGTTATGTGGAAAGAAAATACAAATGCGTAGTACGTGCTGAATGCATATGCTGCAATGTCGTATTGTACCTCGTATATGATGAAGATTGACAAAACTATGACAAGTGCATTCAGAAGATTACACAAAGAACATGAAATAAGTCATATTGATGCCATACAAATGATATGCACACACTTGGCAATACATTGTTTAATCTTCAACAAATGTGTGCTCAACAAGCAGTTCACATTGCACTTTCCTTTCCCCTTACTTGTAGTTGTAGAAAATGTGTCTTCATAAACACATCTCCACTTGAAAAATGCACATTTGTGCTTAAACCACTAGTTTTGCTGCAATAAGAGCCTGACAATTCAAAGGACGTTGTATGTCGCTCTATTATTGATTAGTACGTCCAACGTCCATCTCCTATTAGGCATATCTGCTTAGCAGAATTCGTATTGCATTACAAAAAAAGTGGTGCACCCATATCAAAAATAAAAAAACACTTTGTCGTACGGTTTGTCAAATACAATAAACATTGTGACTATGAAAACTATTGTAGAGAAAAAATGTTGTTGTACGTTATGTTTGATGAAAACGAAGAGACATTAATACATAACTGTAATGTCCCCATCGTTACGACAACAAGCGAATTTTTGTTTTTTGTTTTTAGGAGTTAAGAGGTAAGAAGGCGACGACGAAAACAGTTTAACCACACCACTGACAATGAACGCAAGCACGCAGTCCAAGCAACAGGTTACTATGACACCACACACGGGCAAAAAGACAACTGACAAAACATGCGCAGAATAACAAGGAGGACGACTACCTACCCGACACAACCACAACCACGACCACGCTTACAAGATAAGGGAAAAGATCCCCATCCCGACATCAAGGCCTAGATGAGCAAAGGCTAGAACCTCAAGGCGCGTGGACCTTACGCCCGACGACGTTCGACCCTTGATCCAAGAGCTACTTGCACGCTCGACAACACTCACACAAAAGCACCTACTCCGACCAAGATCTCGTTCGCCGCTATCCCCTAAGGCACGCCATGATCCCCTCATCAGGAATCATGTCATCCCCAGGTGATAGATGCGTCAATAACCTTGGCACATCACCTCCTGTCTGGACCAATGACTCTAGATAAATTCGACGCTCTAGAAACTGAATATAGAGAGGAAACCTGTAACACCCTATTTCCCCCAGATTGTAAATATAACTGAACTGGCCACGGACTATGGCAAAACTTATAAATATGAATATGTGATGTAAATGGACCTGCAGAAAGAGGTCAATGAATGTAAATGACAGTTTGAATTTATTGCAGAACTGTTGAGAGGGGATGTGCGGAAAAGAGACCACGATGGTGGTGGAGGGCACCTTGAAAGAGGGGCGTTAACTTCCACCAAGAATTAAAAACACCGTATTTGGACTCCACTGGCCCGGAGAACCAAAAGCGGCTCGCTAGCCCTGAATTTAATGCCTTGCAGGCCGGTAGGTTGATGGCTTGATGAGGGATGGGGAGGTGAACCGCCCATCCGTAGAGCCATCATGAATGACCAGCGTAAGGGTAATCGTGCTACACGCGACCTCGCGAGAGGAGAAGGCGTACGGCTGAAATGATTGAAGGGCGCGGACGCGAGGGGAACTCTGGCAGTTCTATGCAGAGTGAGTGATCGCAGAGAGGAGGGGATTGCAACCTTCGCTCCTGGACACGGGCAGACAGAGAGACGCAGGTCTCAGGACATTGTGGTCTC
>ML808654.1:0-43122 GCA_009831015.1 Picea engelmannii | reverse complement strand
CAGGATCAGTCCCTATTCTCGCAGAAAACAGAAGAAACAAAAGACTTCCAAGAGTCATAAATTTGAGGAATTTAAAAAGGCCAAACCTCCTTCCTTCGACGACGAGATAAAGAAGGGAGAGGAGGCTGAGGCTTGGCTACTTGTACTAAATAAATATTTCAGAGTCCATGATTTCTCAGAGAACTTGAAGGCCCAAGTGGCCACTTTCAATCTGAACGGGAAGGCTTCCATCTGGTGGGAAGACCTTAAGAATATGAAAGGGGTCCGTGAGGAGGACCTGTCTTGGAAACAGTTCGAGAAGTACTTCCAGAAGAAGTATTTGTCGGAAAGGTATTTCGACGAGAAGGCTAAAGAGTTTTATGAACTCAAACTGGGCCAACTTACCATGGACGAATATGTCAACAAATTTCTTGACTTATTAATGCTGAAGCGATGACTGTAGATTAGGCTCCTGGACGAATGCTTAGGCGAGGACTGTTGAGATAGGGACGGATGTCAAGAACATCCACAATCTTCACAAATCAATACACCACAGGAAGGTCAAGACATGCTGGGAATCGAAGGCCACGGGAGTCAATCAATCATCAAGCTATAGGCTATGGAAAAATTCAATCATTAACTAGAACGCTAAGACAATCAATTTACTTACCCAATTAAACATGCAGATCCAAATCATAAATCCTACTACCATCTACCATGCAAAAATAAATAAAGCGTACCGTTGCCTGATCACCCTCTCTGAATTGATGCCCCGCGCACTTTGTGCAACTCCCTCTTGCTGACTGATGAGAATTCACCGGTACCTCCTAGCCAACGCTAGGGGTACTCTTCTTCCCCCTTAGCCTCCTAAATCGCAAAGGGGCCAGGTACACTATCTAGAGATTTAGCTAGCTCCCAGTTCACCTCGCAAGATCGAGCTACCACTCCTCACCGAGCTAGGTATCCCAACTTCCACAAGCTAAGTCAGTCAAGTATATATTTCTGCAGCGTAACATTACGCAAACAGAAGAGATCTTTCCTCCTTCGCCTCCCTCCATTATATAGAGTTTCAAACTTCTTTGCCTTCCCAAAATCCCATTTTATTTAATGTTTAATAAATTAATTCATGAAAATTCCTCTCCGTACAAGTGTCACCCATCCCCTTCATTCCTCCAAAAACTAATTTCTTTAATTAATTATTCACCCCTAATTCCCTCACCCACCTAGAGTCACTCCTAGAATCTCTCCTAGGTGTCCCCAAATTCTCTCACAGGTTTTAATGACTTTCTCCATTATTAATTTGCTAGTTTAGTTTTAAATTAGAAAGTTCTTAATGGTAGATACCTTGCTAAGTTTGACTTTCTGTTTTTTCCCTTGTGTTTTCCTTTTCTTTTTATGTTTTCCTCTTTTCCTAGTTTCCTAATTATTTTAGAATTCTCCTTTTTCCCTTTTTCATTTAGAACTCAATTTTGCAAGTGTAGAAATTAACTTTTTCCCTTTTCCCCTTTTTAATTAATAATATTTTTTTTAAATTATCCTAATATAATAAAACAATTATTCTCCCCCTTTTTTTTTATTTTTTATCCCAATAGATTTTTGTAAAACACTTTAATTGCTTATCCCTTCTTGTCACATGGTTAATGAAGATTATATTTATTATTATTTATTATTTTTTTTTATAAAAAGGTAAAATTTTACCACCAACAAAGATTAGACCTAGACCTTAATTTTGTAGGTGGGGCGACACACATTTTTTTCTTAGGGAAAGGTTTCAAATCTTCCTTAACACTTTATTGTCCTAAAGCCATCTAGGTTTATTCATTTATTAAATAACCACGCGGCGTGTCCTTCAGGATGCACTAGGTTCTCCAAGGGTGCCACTCACCTCTTTCTGTTTCTCTTGTGAGACGTGCCCTTCAGGATGCATCACATGCTCCAAGGGTGCCACTCGCCTCTTGACTGACTTGGTAGACATAAAAAACCCTGGAGTCAATACTCCGACAGGTGAACTTGTGGAAGACTAAGGGCCTCTTAGGAATAAGTCCATCGTCTTATTGCACACCCCTTAGAATTATCGTGAGCGACTCTCGCAGTCTGCCCTCACGGCATCGTGGGTCCTCTCAAACTAGGTAAATTTTAACCTACAGTTCGAGCCATGACGGGAGTGCTAGTAGGCTGTGGCAGGGCTACTGTCCACACCTCTCCCTCAACATCTCTGGTAGTCGTGCGTGACCCCTCTACTCCACATGTGAGTCTGGTCGACAAGCTATCGTCAGCGTGCATCATCAACAAATCATGTCAAAAACATATCCATAATCATATCATCTAATCAGATGCACTAATATCACATATAAAACAATCAAACCCCAATGGTTCACTCCCTGACTTGATCTGGAGTCCAAGGAGTTCCATCGATGCCTCTACATCCTCGAGGTCCAAAATCCCGCACACTCAGTAAAACCGAATCAATCACACCTGTCTATGTTAATGCAGTAAAACAGTATGTCATCAACCCATAACGCCTTATAATCAAAATCAATGTTTTAATAGCATAATAATTCAGATCACTTGCGAGCAAGTGTCCTCAAAAAATAATTTCCCTTAGTGTGCAAGAGCGGGATGTTACATACACCACTTGTTGGTCTAAACTTCGTCTCGAAGTTTCACAGTACAAAGGCCGAAATAATGTGTATCATAGTATCATAAGTCTATCTATCAAACAAAAATGGAAACTGCTGGCGGATATCATATGCGTCTTCCTAGGTCGTCGAGTGCGGACTATAATTGTCCCACTGGACCTTGACATGATCTACTGTCCGACTCCGTAGTTGTCGAACACGATGATCCAAGATGCGGATTTGCTCAACCGTGAGTGCCCCCTCGTCCGACACCTACAAATAACTCATGCCAATAACATGTGTAGGATCACTAATATAATGTCTCAAAATAGATACGTGAAAAACGTCGTGCATACGCTTCAAAGAATCAGGCAAGGCTAGTCGAAAGGCCACGGTCCCCTTTCTCTCCACAATCTCGAAAGGTCCCACGAACTTAGGAGAGAGTTTAGATCCTTTTCCAAACTTGATTGAACTCTTATGTGGTTTAACCCGCAAGAAGACTTGATCGCCAACCTCGTAACTACGGTCAACATGGTGTGCATCGACATAACTCTTCTATTGATCCTGTGCTTCTTTAATCATTTGTCTTATTGTTTTTATTTTCTCTTCCATTTCTTGGATCGCTTCTGGTCCTACCAGGACCCTATCGTCAAGACGATCCCAACTCAAAGACGTCCGACACGGTCGCTCGTAAATAAACTCAAAAGGCACCATCTTAATGGTTCTTTGGTAACTGTTGTTATAAGTGAACTCCACCAGTGGAAAGAATTATTCCCAACACTTTTGTTGGTCCATCACGTACATGCGCAACATGTCCTCCAAGGTTTGGTTCATTCGTTCAGTTTGCCCATTAGTCTCTGGGTGATACATCGTACTGAAGTTAAGTTGGGTTCCCAAGGCCTCTTGGAAACTTGTCTAAAATCGTCTAGTAAACACTGATCCTCGATCGGATATAATCCTCTTAGGCACGCCATGCAGCCTCACAATCTCACTGATGAAAACTCTAGCTATGTTAAGTGCTTGATACGTCGTACTTACAGGAATAAAGTGAGCACTCTTTGTCAAAGTGTCTAATACTACGAAAATCGAGTCATGTCTCCTTGTTGTTCATGGCAATCCAACAATAAATTCCATCGAAATAACCTCCCATTTCGATTCCGGAATATCGTGTGGCTCTAGTAATCCTGCTGGGTGTCTATGCTCAGCCTTCACCTACTGACATTCTAGACATATGGCCACATAGTTGACTATGTCGACCTTCATTCCCTTCCAGAAGAATAAGGGTCTAAGGTTTGCCCTCATCTTCGTGACTCCTAGGTGAGCCATGTACACTGCTCTATGAGCCTCATTTAGGATCAAATGCCTCAAATCATCGTTCGGTGGTACGTAAATCCAATTTTTGAACCTCAATAATCCATCATCGTCAAACGTAAATCCTTCAAATCGTGGTACCATCATCATGTTTTTTCCGATAAAACCCTCGACCTCTTTGTAGCAGTCATTGTCACGCTGTAAAGTTAAAATATTTTCACGTAGATTTTTCTAAAGAGGCAACACCGAAAAGATGCGTGGTCTCCGACTCAATGCATCTGCCACTCGGTTCACTGTTCCTTTTATGTAAGTAATCTCGAAGTCGTACTCGCTAATCAATTCTGACCAACGTCGTTGTTACGCATTCCGGTCGCTTTGCGTAAAGATGTGTTGTAGTCCATAGTGGTCAGTCTTTGGTTCAAATTTTCGTCCAACAAGGTAGTGTCTCCAAACCTTCAAGGAATATACAATGGACAACAACTCCAAATCGTGTGTCGCGTAGTTCTCCTCATGCCTTCTCAGTTTCCTCGTGATGTAAGCGATCACTTGTCTGTCTTGCATCAAGACTCTGCCTAAGCCTTCCTTGGATGTGTCAGTGCATACCAAGAAGTCTGTGTCCATGTTAGGGACCTTTAGTATCGGTGCAGTTGTCAACAGCTCCTTGAGCCTTCGAAATGCTTCCACACATTTCTCGGTCCAAACAAAATTATTGTTTTTCTTTTGCAATTCCGTGATCGGATTTTCTATCTTCGAAAATCTCTCGACGAACAATCGATAGTATCCTGCTAAAACCATGAAGCTACGCACTTCTAGGACACTCGTCGGCGTAGGCCATTCCATAATAGCCTCGACCTTTGCTGGATCCACGACGATACCTTCGTTGGAGATGACATACCCCAATTAGTGAATCCTTGATTGATAAAATGAACATTTGGACAACTTCCCATACAATTTGTGCTCTCGCAAACATTGTAGTACCAAGCGCAAGTGCTTGTCATGCTCTTGCATCGTCCGAGAGTAAATCAAAATATCATCAATGAATACTTGGACGAACTTGTCCAAGTACTCGCGGAACACCTCGTTCATCAAACTCATGAATACCCCTGGGGCGTTCATCAGTCCAAACGGTAAAACAGTAAACTTGTAATGTCCAAACCTTGTCTTAAAGGCGGTCTTAGGGAAATCATCCTTCTTAATCCGTAACTGGTGGTATCCTGATCGCAAGTCAATCTTTGAGAACACCGTCACGCCCTTCATTTGACCGAACAGATAATCAATCCTCGACAATAGATACTGATTCTTGATCGTTTCCTTATTCAATTGATGGTATCCAATGTAGAGCCTCCATGACCCATCCTTCTTTCGTATGAAAATAACAGGCGCACCCCACGGTGACACACTTGGACGTATCAGTCCAAGGTCCAACAATTCTTTCAGTTTCATTCTCAACTCTTGTAAGTCCGGGGTTGACATCCGATAAGGCGTCCTAGCTATCAGTTTTGTCCCCAGTTTTAGTTCTATAGTAAACTCCAATTCCCTCTCCGACGACATCTCTGGAAAGACATTTGCAAACTCTCTCACCACTGGAAGGTGTTCTAGACCTTCTGCTACTCCCTTCTCATTTAACGCAAGGATCGCATAAAGCTTACACCCCTTGCACATGCTCTTCCGTAGCTGCAAGGAAGAGATGAACCTCAGGAAAAATCCCTAGTTTCGTCCTACAATCACGCATCTTTGTCCCTCATCATCGACCAAGCTCAACCGTTTCGTCTTGTAGTTGAGTATTGCCTCATGCAATTCCAACTAGTCCATACCGATCACGACGTCATAAGATCCTAAGATTGTGACGTACAGGTTGGACTTGGTGACAAACTCTCCGAGGTTAAGGGTACAACCCATAACCTTTTCTCCAACCTTCTGTTTGGCTCCCGAATCCATCTCTACGAAGTTAAACTCATCCTATTCGACTGCCTTTACCTTATTCCTTTTTAGCGCGACAGCCGAAATGAAACTCTCGGTAGCACCGAGATCAATAAAAATACTAAGAGTCTGGTTAGCGAGGGTACCTGATGTCTCGAGCATATTCGACTGGTGCTCTGCCTGGCGTTTATTCACCGCTACGTGAATCTGATGGGCCTTGCCCAAATCTTCCATAGTATTGGGTTCGGATGATCCAGATACTCTAGTCCTCTCGACAGGGCAATCGCGTTAGTAGTGTGGCTCCCCACACGTCCAACACCCCTTCTTCAGTCTAGTATTACTGGTACCCGAAGTAGAAGATGATGGCCCACTGACCTAGAATCCTGGTCTGTTCTACTGAAAAGGCCTAAACTATTGCTGCTGTAGTCGACGCTACTGCTGATGCTGTGGTTCCTGATAAGGTGTCCGCTGCTGAAGCGTTGATTGTTGAGGTGTAGTTAAAGTGGATCCTCTTTGGAAGCCACGATATCTGGGCGTAAGTCTCGCTCGTGTCTGATGCTGTTGCACACCAGATGACACCTGCCTTGTTGGTCTCGCTGGAGTCCTTCTCTGACCCCCACTGATAAGATCCTCCTTTGCTATGAGGGCCTTCTGGATGGCATAATGCAAGGTTTGAGGCATCAAAATCCTAACCTTTTCATGTAGGTTTCCATTAAGACTGAACACGACCCTGTCGACCTTAATTTTCTCCATGTTAAGATGTGAAGCATACTGGAGCAACTCCATAAAACAGGCCTCGTAATCAGGCACCGTACGATCGCCCTGTCGTAAGGCATTGAACTCCTTGAGCTGACGCTCAATGAATTCCTCTGATAGGTACCTCTCTCGAAACCGTTCCTCGAACAGTTCCCATGACACATCTTCTATGACCATGTTCAACTATGGTAGGAGCGTCTTCCACCATAGAAGAGCACTCCCCTTCAGTTGAAAGATCGCCATGCAGACCTTCATGTTGGAGGTATAGTCATGAAGTGCAAAGCACATCGCCATATTCTCCAACCATGCCTCGGAGACTGCGCCATTTTGGGCACCAAAGAACTCAGGAAATTTGACCTTCTCGAGTTCACGGTGAATGCTACTAGTACTGACCGGAGCGCGCGGTGGACCCTCAAGGGGTGTTGATGTTCTGGCCTCATCTCTGTCCAAACGTCTGATCAGTGCCTCAGACATGTGCTTAAAAGATCTCATCATTCCGACCGCATCACCTACTTCTATCTGCTCCTGCCCGACAACCTGTTAATCTCCCTGGGGGTTAGACCCCTCAGGCGTGGATTCTACTGGAGGCGTTGTGCCTATTTCCCTATCACCCCGTTGTCTGCCTCCGCGACATCCTCTAACCATGATTACCTACATGAATACAAGTCAACTCAATTAGCAACATTATAATCAAATCATATCAACGAAAGTCGTAGTGATCCCAAGTCGTGGGTTGAACCGACTTTGATACCATATGTAACGTCCCCATCGTTACGACAACAAGCATAATTTTTTGTGTTTTTTTTTAGTAGTTAATAGGAAAGAAGGCGACGCCGACAACAATTTAACCACACCATTGACGACGAACGAAAGCACGCAATCTAGGCAACAGGTTACTATGACACCACACATGGGCACAAAGACAACTGGCAAAACATGTGCAGAATAACAAGGAGGACGAATACCTGCTCGACACAACCACGAACACGCCTACAAGCTAAGGCACAACATCCCCATCCTGACATCAAGGCCTAGACGAGCAAAGGGTAAAACCTCAAGGCACGCAGACCTAACGCCTGAAGGCGCTCGAACCTTGCACCAAGAGAAACTTGCATGCTCGACAACATTCACACAAAATCACCTACACCGGCCAAGATCTAGTTCGCCGCTACCCCCTAAGGCGCACCATGATCCCCTCATCAGGAATCATTCCATCCCCAGGTGATGGACGTGTCAATAACCTTGGCACATCACCTCCTGTCTGGACCAAGGACTCTAGATAAATTTGACGCGCTAGAAACTGAATATAGAGAGGAAACCACACCCGTAACCCAACAACAGGTCGACGAAACGCCAGAGGATGAAGATAAGGGATGTCACAAGCCAATACACAACATCATCCACACCCAACCAATCACCCATTCTGAACTAGTCAATGATTACAATCGAATTTAACATGAGTTGCCATTCTGGATGGGGCACGTCTAAATTATAACTAGTCATTAATGCACCCACTAATTTCACATTTATACAATCAATCTAGCATGTCTAAGTAATCAATACTAGAACTATAATTATAAATACAATCTAACCTCAATTATAATCAATTTATCAAGTCTAAAATTGGAAATCTAGTCTTTACTAACCAATCAAATTTTAAACATTGTTACAACCTAAATGGACAATTCTATAATAATCCAAATCTCCATCCGACTAGCCATTAACTTAGATAACAACATTAACAAACTTAATGTAGAACACTACCATTATAACCCTTATGAACAATTTAAACCTCAACATGTAGTCTAACTATATTGGCCGAACTAACAATACTAGCATTCCATTAACATTGAGAAGGAAACTACTAACTATTAACATTGCTGGAGCAATTCAACAAGGAAATTAACATAGCAGTTACATAATAATTAATATAGAAATAACAAGGCAAATAACACTACTGCTGTCCATTTAACTCGCTGTGGCAATTAGTTATTAAGAATAGATCCATTAACTTGTTGTAGCAATAACATGGCAATTAATATGATAATAAACATAACAATTATCATAGTAGATAACAGGGCATTTAACATGACTCCTGACCATTTAACTCACTATGGAAAATACTCATTAAGAAGAAATCCACTGTCCATTAACTCGCTGTAGCACATAACAACAAAAATGAAGTTCACAAATGGTGGAAAATCGTGGTCATTCCAACAGTAGCACCGTCACAGTTTTAAAGGCAAAACGTTGTTCCATCCGTGAGCAAAACACAGTACAAAAATTTAATGGCAACGTGCCCAGTCGACAACAAACTCAACAATTAAAGGAAAACATATCCAATCAACATCAACGCAGTCCATCATATAAGGGCAAACACAACCACAGATTAAAGGCAAAATCGTGGTCATTTACTACAAAGTCAGTTATGATTTAAAAGGCTAAAATCGTTGGCAATTTCAACAACAACTCAGTCAATTTTTAAATATCAAACCATGGTCATTCCATGAATTCAGTTTATGATTCAAATGGATAAAATCGTGGGAAATTTTAACAACTTAGTCCACGTTTAAAAGACAAAAACGTGGGCATTCCACAACATCTCGGTCACGAATTAAATGACAAAAATCGTGGGCAAATAAACATCATATTAGTCTACCTTTAAAAGACAAAAACGTGGGCGTTCCACAACATTCTCAGTCAGAAATTAAATGACAAAAATCATGGGCAAATAAACAACATATCAGTCTACCTTTAAAAGAAAAAAACGTGGGCATTCCACAACATTCTCAGTCACAAATTAAATGACAAAAATCGTGGGCAAATAAACAACATATCCGTCAAGATTTAAAAGAAAAAAACATGGGCATTCCACAACATTCTCAGTCATGAATTGAATGACAAAAATCGTGGGCAAATAAACAACATATCCGTCCACCTTTAAAAGACAAAAACATGGGCATTCCACAACATTCTCAGTCACGAATTGAATGACAAAATCATGGGCAATTCAACAGGAAGACACATAGATGATTTCTATGGAAAATTCGTGGATAAGAACATCAAACTCAATCACATTTAATGGCAAAAATCGTCGGCATTCAACAGGAAGACACAGAGGTCATTTAATTGCAATTCGTGGGCATTCACAGGAATCCAATAACAATAAGTTTTAATTCTTAACTCATTCTTCAACAAGGGAAAAAATCGCCCCAGCAGTAAAACGAAATGCAGACAGAGAATTTAATTCATTTCGCCATTTCCAGGATACCATTACAACGCAAACCAAGAATTACACAAACGTTTATCCAATTCCAGTGTACTAAATATAAAGACACATACTTAGAAATTAAATTGATTTTCCATTTTTACAGTGCCAACATAAAAACACAGACTGAAATTAAATCCCCCTTTTTTTTACATTCCAGGATACCAATATAAAAATGTAGACTGAAATTAAATTGATTTTCCATTTTCAGGATGCCAACATAAAAATGCAGACTGAAATTAAATATTTTACATTACCAGGACACCAATCCAACGTAGACAAGAGAACGAAAGGATCCAATGGGAAAATTCATGGAAATGATAGGGATTCTATCATTCAAGGCGTAGAGAAAAACCGACAAGGACGCAAGATAATCCATACGCAGAGGTCTTTTCTATATGGAGAAATCAAACAATCAGCCAAGGATAATAATGGAGGTGGACGACTGATGGGAACATCCTTTGCTCATCATCTACGCACAGAAAAGAAGGGTGTTGAGATCCATAGGCCTGTTAACGTCGAAGTGACGACCGTAGATCAGGATCCTAGCCGACTGCGTAGGGGAGGAATGATGAGCTAGGGACAAATGGCAAGAACATCCACAATCTTCACAAATAAATACACCACAGGGCGGTCAAGACATGCCAGGAATCGAAGGCCATGGGAGTCAATCAATCATCGAGCTATAGGCTATGGAAAAATTCAGTCGTCAACTAGAACGCTAAAAAAATCAATTTACTTACCCAATTAAACATGCAGATCCAACGCATAAATCCTACTACCATCTACCATGCAAAAATAAAGAAAGTGTACCATTGCCTGATCGCCCACTCTGAATTGATGTCCCATGCGCTTCATGTAACTCCTGCTTGCCGACCGATGAGACTTCACTAGTACCTCCCAACCAACACTAGGGGTAATCTTCTTCCCCCTTAGCCCCCGGAGCCGCAAAGGGGCCATGCACACTATCCAAAGATTCAACTAGTTCCCAGCTCGCCTCGCAAAGCCAAGATACCACTCTTCACCGAGCTGGGTATCCCAACTCCCACAAGATAAGTCAATCAAGTATAGATTTCTGCAGCATAACATTACACAAACAGAAGAGATCTTTCCTCCTTCTCCTCCCTCCATTATATAGAGTTGCAAACTCCTTTACCTTCCCAAAATCCCATTTTATTTAATGTTTAATAAATTAATTCATAAAAATTCCTTGCCGTACAAGTGTCACCCATCCCCTTCATTCCTCCAAAAAATAATTTCTTTAATTAATTATTTACCCCTAATTCCCTCACCCACCTAGAGTCACTCCTAGAATTGCTCCTAGGTGTCTCCAAATTCCCTCACAGGTTTTAATGACTTTCCCCATTATTAATTTTCTAGTTTAGTTTTAAATTAGAAAGTTGTTAATGGTAGATATCTTACTAAGTTTGACTTTCTTCTTTTTCCATTGTGTTTCCCTTTTCTTTTTATGTTTCTCTCTTTTCCTAGTTTCCTAATTATTTTAGAATCCCCCTTTTTCCCTTTTTCATTTAGAACTCAATTTGGCAGGTGTAGAAATTAACTTTTTCCCTTTTCCCCTTTTTAATTAATTTTTTTAAAAAAATTATCCTAATATAATAAAACAATTATCTCCCCCCCCCCTTTTTTTTTAATTTTTATCCCAACAGATTTTTGTAAAACACTTTAATTGCTTATCCCTTCTTTTCACAAGGTTAATGAAGATTATCTTTATTATTATTTTTTATAAAAAGGTAAAATTTTACCACCAACAAAGATGAGACCTAGACCTTAATTTCCTAGGCGAAGCGACACACATTTTTTTTTTCTTAGGGAAAGGTTTCAAATCTTCCTTAACAATTTATTGTCCTAAAGCCATCTAGGTTTATTCATTTATTAAATAACCACGCGGCGTGCCCTTCAGGACACACTAGGTGCTCCAAGGGTGCCACTCGCCTCTTTCTGTTTCTCTTGCGGGATGTGCCCTTCAGGATGCACCATGTTCTCCAAGGGTGCCACTCGCCTCTTGACTGACTTGGTAGACATAAAAAACCCCTGGAGTTAATACTTCGCTAGGTGAACTTGTGGGAGACTAAGGGCCTCTAAGGAATAAGGCTCCCGCCTTATTACACACCCCTTAGAATCATCGTGAGCGACTCTCGCAGTCTTTCCTAACGACATCGTGGGTCCTCTCGAACTAGGTAAACGTTAACCTACAGTTCGAGCCACAAAGGGAGTGCTAGTAGGCTGTGGCAGGGATGCTATGCACACCTCTCCCTCAACATCTCTGGTAGTCGTGCATGACCCCTCTTCTCCACATGTGAGTTTGGTTAGCAAGCTATCGTCAGCCTGCATCATCAATGAATCATGTCAACAACATATCCATAATCATATCATCTAATTAGATGTACTAATATCACATATAAAACAATCAAACCCCAATGGTTCACTCCCTGAATCGATCCAGAGTCCAAGGGGTTCCATCGATGCCTCTGCATCCTTGAGGTCCAAAATCCTTCACACTAAGTAAAACCGAATCAATCGCACCTGTCTATATCAATGCAGTAAAACAACATGCCATCAACCCATAACGCCTTATAATCAAAATCAATGTTTTAATAGCATAATAATCTGGATCACTTACGAGAAAGTGTCCTCAAAGAATAAGTTTTCTCAGTGTGCAATAGTGGGATGTTACAATAACTTCTCTACATGGGAGGTTGCGTATGTTGCGTCTGAGACTATAGTGCACATCAATGAAGCTAGATTTACCTACAATGTTAATCCAACATGGGACGATCTAGAAGTTGCACTTAATGAACTAGAAAACCCTGGCGAGCATGATGACACATTCAGAAACCAAAAAACAACCAAAACTCCTTCTGAGTCCTATGACTTACAAGGGGATTTGCCTCATCCTCCAACAATTGGGTGTGAAAAATGTATCAATCTTGGTTTTCAAGTTACAAAACATCATTTCCTAATTGAAAATAATGAATACCACATAATAAGACATCTGTTGAATCTTGAACAACAAACAATTGTAAAGGACATTTCTCTTAAAAAATGCTTGAACATGAATAGTCCTGTGCACATGTTCCTTACAGGAAGAACAAGAACATGCAAGACATTCACAGTGAAAGAATTGTTCCAAATTATTATACGAATCTATGATTCAAACAATTCCTCTGATCATATGAAATCAAAGGGCCTAATAGTTGCATACACAGGAAAATCTGCATACAATGCTGGTGAAACATCAATCCACTCTGCATTTTTAATGACTTTTAACAAGTCACAGTTTCTTCCACTTAGCAAGGAAATGTTGGATACATTGTCTAAGCTTTATGAGGAACTCCAACTTGTCTTTATAGATGAATCATATTTGATTGGAAGTCGGTTCTTGTATTCCATTGAAAACCGACTAAGAAGCATAAAACATGTGCACACGAAATACTTTGGAAACATTGACATGATATTCTGTGGGGATGTTTACTAGGCCCAACCCATCCAAGATTCTTTGATATTTGAACAACCTTCCATTAACATGGAAACAATCACCCATGACTTCTTGAGAGACAAGATTAAATTATTTGAGTTTTATACTACAATGTGCCAAACATATGAAACATTCATTGCAATTATGAATAGAATGCGCACAAACAACCAACCACATGATGACTTGACCTATATCAATTTGAGATGCCTACATCCTGCACCAACAGACCCAATGTTCCCTTACCTATTTTACATAAATAAGGATGTTGCAAAGCGTAATAGCCACATGTTGTCGCTCATTCCTGGCAATGATATCATCATCAATTCCATTGACTTGGAAGAAGACAACCATGGAAATGTGCCACACCATGAAAATTCATTCACTTTACCTTTGCAGCTTGTCCTCAAATTAGAAATGCTGGTTGAAATATATGCCTACAACTATGATTCACATGATGGCTTGGTGAATGGTGCAGATGGAATACTGAAAGGCTATACCAAGACAGAAAAAGTGGATGTTCTTTGGATTAAGTTCCATGAACCGCATATAGGCAAGCAACAAGCAAACAAGTTGTCTTATCTATATAATTCAAACACTGGAAGCGACTGGACACCTATTTTGCAAATATTGAAGCCAAGATCGAAATTAACAAAGATAGGTTGACTGAAGATTCAAAAACAATTTCTGATTAAACTTGCATGTGCGCGTACAGTCCACAGATGACAAGGACTAACACTTGATAATGTTGCATTTCAGCCTGCTGGAATTCAGATACATGGACTTGTAGACAAAGCATTGTCCCGTGTTAGAAGCATAGACTCCTTGTATTTACTAAGTCGTCTCACAAAAGATAACTTTAGAGTGAAACAAAAAGTTGATATTGAAATGGAACGACTGAGGACCACCACAAAATGACAACTGCATTATGATTACCAATCCATACAAACAAATTCATTTGTATCAATTCTCTCGCTTAACACACGCAACTTAAATGCACACATGGATGATATACTTAATGACTATGATATAATGCAATCCGATATTCTGTACTTGTAAGAAACACACATGGCATTATGCATGCAAAACAAACAATTCCCAAATCACAATTGCATATCAAGTTACATTACACATGGGGTAATGATACTGGTGAAAAAACATGTACCAATTTTGGACCACATACATATCAAAGAAAAGAATGTTGAACTGGTGCTTGCAATTTTTTTTTCCCATGGAATAGAAGTTGCAATACTGAATCTGTATGCTGCTCCCCAAGCAACATTCTCCAACATAGTGCATGTTATTTGCAATGCATTGGCCCATTTCCATCTGAACGAACCCATTGTACTTGTAGGAGACTTCAATATTGATATGCTACAAAATACTGGCAGAACAAAAGAATTGGAAAACTACATGTGGAAATACAGTCTCTGCTTTCTTTTGAACAACACAAGCAATCTGCAAAACACACTTATTGACTATGTCTGGTCCAATGTGCCCATTCCTCAATACAGTATGTTTGTCCTAGACACATATTGGTTTGATCACGATACAATTGGTATTGCACTTGAATTATGACATATACATCAAACTTATTGCAAACTCATATTTCTATGTATCAAAGCATATCTGTATCCCTGATTTCTACACACATCTTTCTGGTTACAAAATATACATTCTGAAAAAAAAAAAAGGTACATCGTCCCAAAAACTATTTGTGACTCTATTCTTCTTATTCTATTTCTTTTTTGTATATGTACATAGTAGTTTCCTTTTTTTAAATCTGAACTTATGTTCATATCCGTTTTGCTTTGTATTTTTGTTGATAGAAACAGACAGGAAAACTAGACGACGCAAAGAAATCCTACCCAGAGATGTAGACCAATCAATGCAAAGGTGCATTCTTTTTCTGCCCGTGTTCCATAGTAAACAAGTTTTCGTTTACTTTCTTTGTGTTTGTCAAATTTGTTTGTAGCTATGTTTTTTTTTTATTTATTTATTTTTTTTTTTTTGTGTGTAGAGGCCGCTACCCTACACATCCGCCATCCAACAAATGCAATGTTGAGCCAACCAACCCACAATTCCACTTGTCAATTTGTATATCGCACAACTATGATGACTATTTGCAAGACACGAAACATTAGAGGCAGAATGTGCAGCCCGCAAGTGCGCGATCCAAATAAGTGGATAGGTATGGAATAAGGGATCTGTGCATATTTGGCATGTAGTGCTCCTTTGTGAGAGCACGCCAGCCCTGGAGTCTGTCAATTTGTATATCGTGAAAATCAATAGAAGTAGAGTGTTCAACCTACCAACTCGCAAATTTGCTTGTCAATTGACAAATGTTGAGCCGGCCAGCCTGCAAATCCGCTTGTGAATTTATTATCATAAGCTATTTGTAAGGCACCGAAGAATAGAGGCCCATTTTTAACCCTGGCAGCCCAAGAACCCACGATCCAGAAAATGTAGATGGTCTGTAAATCTCATCTAGCCCACAAGTTCGCTTGTCAATTTGTATATCGCAGAACTGTATGTGATATTTGTAGAACACAGAACAATAGAGGACTTTGTTTTGAACCTTCCCGCCTGAGAACCCACAAGTATGGAATGCGATATGGGTACATGGTGTATATAGTCTCATGTCGATACTTTATAAAGGTACATATTTAGTTTTTCCTCATTTCTACAAACACTGATCTAGTAACCATAGAGTTGGTGTTGCACATGAATTATGAAATATGCACTGGGAGTCGGACGGAGCCAAGTTTGCGATCCAAATGAGTGGCTAAATATGGAATAAGGGATTTGTGCATATTTGGTATGTATTGCTCGTTTCTGGTAGCCCGCCATCCCTGGAGTAGAATGTTGAGCCAACCAGCCCGCAAATCCGCTTGTCAGTTTATTATCATAAGCTATTTGTAAGTCACTGAGCAATAGAGCCCCGTTTTTGACCCCGACAGCCCGAGAACCCATGATCCAGAAACTATGAATGGTCTATAAAATGTCAGCGAACCCACAAGTCCACTTGTGTATTTTTATATTGCGGAGCTATGTGTGCTATTTGTAGAACACCGAACAATAGAGGCATTTTTTAGAGCCCTCCCGACCGAGAACCCGGGATCTCGAAAGTGGCAAAGCATGGAATGACATATCCATACATGCTCTATAAAATATCATGTCCATACTTTATGAAGGTACATATTTAGTTTTGCCTCATTTCTACACATACTGATCTGGTAATCGCAGAGTTGGTGTTGCACATGAATTATGAAATATGCACTGGGAGTTGGATCGAGCCCTTTGTTTTGATTTACTGAACAATTTCGACTCATGCAATTTCAACATTGAACACTCAACAGTTTCACCATGCACTTTCATACTTGGCCATTCCTTCCTTGCTTGCTCTTCCCCATGCCCGTCACCTTCGCATGTGTGCATAATAAGAAATAGTGTTTATGTACACACACACACACACACACACACACACACACACACACACACACACACACACACATATGTCTTCTTTCTAAATATTTAATGCTAACAGGTCATCGTGCAGACACATTCTAAGTTGTCATTGATGCGTGCAAGGCTTGAGAAGTTCTTCCATCAAAGCAATTTTTGCGAGGGATTTTCTTATCCCTTCCCAGTCTTAATTTTAAACGCCATGGAATGTCATTCACATGCCACCAGCTTGCTTCCTTCCCGAAACCTCGAATCTCTTCCTAGTCTTTATTTCAAATACCATGAAATGTCATTCGCACACCGCCATCTTGGTTTGTTCATGAAACCTCCAATCCTTAAATGTTCTTTGCCGTAACTGCCACCTTTGCACTTCTAAGTATGCAATAATTAAGCTTTACTTCTAACAGGTCATCATACAACACACATAGATATTATCATTAATGAGGAGATTTTTCATTCACACGCATTGAAGCAATGTTTTCGGGGGGTTATATTGTCCCCTCCATTTCTTCATTTCAAGCAGCATCTGGAGCAAACCAACGTTTCCATAAAGTAATGGAACCAACTCTACAATAGTTTTGTAGAGATACAGTGAACATCTTCCTCACGAGCTTCCTGTGCAAAAATTTACAGTGAAAACATTGATCTTGACGTTGATTTGGAAAGCATACTCTGCAAACTTGATCAACCCAGAGACGTAGTTCATCATACCTGCTCAATGGACATGGTTGATACCCTAATTTTTTACGAATATGAATCCTTCATATTCCAGAGTGTTGTTTTTGAATTCGAATCAAAAAAATTAATCATTGAAAAAAGAGATGTAAAAAATAAGAAAAGAAAACATCGTTCAGAACTTGACCTTGCCAATATGCAGGCGTCCAAAATATCTCAACTTCACATGGAAACCGAAGATTCTCTTCATGATTCCGTTGGATTCATTGAAGTTGAAAATGCCAGGCTAAAGAATTGAATTAAGGAATTAGAGGAAGCTTTGTTTCCTATGCCATTGCTTCACAGTTCTTTGGGAATAGCCATGCCTGCTACTACGTGAACCCTTGCAACAAATCTAAAAGGGTCCTCCAGCTTCCTCTCATCCTATAGAGGATATGTCGAGAGAAATATCAACAAAAGAATGGAACTAATTACTAAGGCTTGAGAAACATCACAAAATATGGATTTCCTGGGGAGCAGGGCACATGACTTGCTCCTACTTCTGTAGAGGGATTTAAAAAATGAAGAAACTTTCTATGTGCACACGATCATCCCTTTTTCCTTTCATATCAACAACATACTAGAGACGAGAAGAAGACAACATGATCTCCCTTCCAATAAATGACTCACTCAATTAGAAGCATGCTAGAAAGAGAAAGTGAAGAACCTGTATCTCATCGTCCAATCATGTGAGCAAGCAATATCAAAGAAAGAAACATTATTCATAAATCTCACCAAAATAGACTTAGTAGGAAAGACAAATGGCTTCTAGGACCCCATCTTAATCCTCAACTTGCTGGCCTCAACCGAGCAAGCTTTCGATAAACAAGTTGATAATTTGAAGGCCTTGTCTTTAGAATTTTTTTACAGGATTATTGAATATCATGAAGAAGAGGTGGACAACTGTCTAGTCTGGTATTCAGTACAGAATGGAGTCATTGATGAAGCTCTGTGTAAACTTTCAATTGATCTAAGCGAATTAGAAAATGAAGTTTTCAGCATTAAAATCCGCAATGACATCAACGTCGCCCCCTTGAGAAGCTATATTGAAGAGAACTTGAACTGGGTCACCGATGAAATCCAACAGGGAAATGCATAGTTCTTTCTTTATCGATCCAATTATTCCAAATTTTCTGAGTAGAAATCTATAGCCAAAAAATTATCTTCCCATTTCTACTTTTTAGGTATTACATTGTACCATGTCCAACTTCTTTCCACAGTCCTATTTCTTGTACATATTTATGTTATGGTCCACGAGAGCCCCAATCCTAGTTTATATGACAAACACATTTACATTTCCAGGGATATGTAACAAACTATTATTTTTTTCATATATTCCAAATAAAACTATTCTTTTCTCTCCTTATATATATGTGTGTTCATAGATTTTTATCTTCAACTATGATGAATGTGAAGTCATTTTGTTTATTTTATCTCAGTTCTCTTTTTTTCCTATGCATATTTTCTTCGGCCTGGTCATTTTCAAAATAAAGTATGAAATAAATCACTGACTCAAGTTTGAGATATCATATTTCAGATATATATATATATATATATATATATATATATATATATATATATATAACACATTTCATTATTTTTTATATAAATGTCATAAAATTGTGTTCACTACTTTTTTTGTACTCAAACGTGTAGAGAGTATGTCATTTATTGCATCTTGACCACCTATCCTTCATACTTTTGCCACAAAGGCCCTTAAAATTAAAATAGTCCGCAAGTCCGCTTGTCAATTTGTATATCACAAAACTGTGGGTGCTTTTTGTAGGCCATGGAACAACAGGCGCCTAATTTTCAGTCCGCCAACTCCACAACCCGCAATCCAAAACTTCCTAAGTATCGAATCAGGGCTCCATGCAAGTATGGAATGAGGGCTCCATGCATGCTCTATAAAATATCATCCCCATAATTTATAAAAGTACATATTTCGTATGTATAAAAGTAAATATCTACTTAAAAAAATTGCATATTTGCTATGTATAATTTATTCTCTCCAGGAACCTATAATTTGATACATTTCAATTTCTTGTATCCACGAGCCTCTGTTTTAAAGAAAACTAATTCGGGAATGATATTTATTTGGTCATTTTGTCCACCGCCCTATGTAACAAACATTGGCACTCTATTTTTTGTGCTTTTTTCCACCACCGTATGTAAAACCTATGTAAATAAAACTAATTCGTGAATGTTAAATTTTTGAGACACGAGCCCTTTAAAATTGAAATAGTCCATAGGTCCCATTGTCAATTTATATATCAGGGAACTCTCGGTGCTATTTGCAGCACATGGAACAACAAAAGCTTGATTTTCAGGTCCCCATCCCGAGAACCCGCTATCCAAAAAATGGCTAAATATCGAATGAGGGTTCCGTCCATGCTCTAATTCAGGAATGGTCTCCAGGAACCCATAATTTCATAATTTTCAATTTCTTGTGTCGATGAGTCTCTGTTTTAAAGAATAATTTATGCTCTCCAGGAACCTATAATTTGATACATTTCAATTTCGTGTATCCACGAGCCCCTGTTTTAAAGAAAACTAATTCGAGAATGCTATTTATTTGGTCCTTTTTCCACCGCCCTATGTAACAGACATTGGCACTATATTTTTTGTGCTTTTTTCTACCACCGTATGTAAAACCTCTGTAAAGAAATCTGATTTGCAAATGCTAAATTTTTGGGACACGAGCCCCTTAAAATTCAAATATTCCGTAGGTCCTATTGTCAATTTGTATATCATAGAACTCTCGGTGCTATTTGCAGGACATGGAACAACATAAGCCTGATTTTCAGGTCCCCAGCCCGAGAACCCGCGATCCAAAAACTAGCTAAGTATCGAATGAGGGTTCCGTCCATGCTCTAATTTGGAAATGCTAGTTTTTTTTTTCTGCTTTTATGTGTTCCTAGATTTTTATAAACAACATGTATAGACAGTTATGTATTTTCTATGTATAGTTTATGGTATTAAATAAAACTAATTCAGGAATGCTATTTATTTGGTCCTTTTGTCGACCGCCCTATGTAACAGACATTGGTACTATACTTTTTGTCCTTTTCTCCACCAACGTATGTAAAACCTATGTAAAGAAAACTAATTCGCGAATGCTAAATTTTTTGAACACGAGCCCCTTAAAATTCAAATAGTCCACAAGTTCGATTGTCAATTTGTATATTGCGGAACTGCCAGTGCTATTTGTAGGACACGGAACAACAAAAGCCCGCTTTTTAGGTCCCTAGCCCGAGAACCCGCGATCCAAAAACTGGCTAAGTCAAGAACCTGCTCTTTTACAGAAAACTAATTCGGGAACGCTGTTTTTTTCATACTTATGTTCACCAGCCTATGTAATAGATGTCAGCACTATTTTTTTTTCTTTTTATGTCCACCAACATATGTAAAAAGGAAAACTAATTCGGGAATGCTAAACTTGTTTTAATTAATTATAAATGATTTTATTGATAGAAAAAATACGTTATTGAGTTTATTATTTCGATTTGGTTATTCGACACGAGCCCCTTCAAATTCAAATACTCTGCAAGTCCGATTTTCAATATGTATATCGTGGAACTCTAGGTGCTACTTGTAGGACACAGAACATCAAAAGCCCACTTTTCAAGTTCCCGACCCAAGAACCCACGATCCAAAAACTAGCCAAGTCAAGAACCCGCTCTTTTAAAGAAAACTAATTTGGGAATGCTATTTTTGCCATACTTATGTTCACCAGCCTATGTAACAGACCTCATTGCTATTTTTTATTTTTTTTTGTCAACCAACATATGTAAAAGGGAAAACTAATTTTGATAGAAAAATAAGTTATTGACTTTGTTATTTCAATTTGGTTATTCGGCACGAGCCCCTTCAAATTCAAATACTCCACAAGTCCGATTGTCAATATGTATATCGTGGAACTCTAGGTGCTATTTGTAGACCATGGAACATCAGAAGCCCAATTTTCAGCCCGCCAGTTCGAGAAACCACGATCGAAAAATTCAAATAGTCCGCAAAACAGCTTGTCAATTTGTATATCGCAGAACTCTTGGTGCTATTTGTAGGGCATGAAACAACATAAGCCCAATTTTCAGCCCACAACCCTGACAACCTAGAATGAAGCTTCTGTGCATGCTCTATATATCTACTTAATCAAATTACATATTTGATTTTTGTAGGCCACGGAACAACAAAAGCCCAATTTTCATCCCAATTACATATTTGATTTTCAGCCCACCAACCCGAGAACCCGCGATCCAAAAATTCAAATAGTCTGCAAGACCGCTTGTTAATTTGTATATCACAGAAGTCTCGGTGCTATTTGTAGGCCACACAAAAACAAAAGCCCAATTTTCATCCCAACACCCCGACAACCCGGAATCAAGTTTCCGTCCATGTACTTTATAAAATTACAGATTTGATATGTATAATTTATGCTATCCAGGAACCTATAACTTGATAAATTTCAATTTCTTTTGTATCCACCAGCGCTTGTTTTAAAGAAAACTAATTCGTGAATTAGTATGTCAATATGTATTTCAAGTAGCATTCACGAACCTATGTCAATTTTGCACCAAACACTTCTCCACGAACCTATGTAATAGACATTACTACTATTTTTTTGTGTTTTTTGCCTTCAGGATTTAAAATTCTAATAGTCCGCAAGTCTGATTTTCAGTTTGTATATCGCAGAACCATCGGTGATTTTTGTAGGGAACGAAAGAATAGAAGCCCAATTTTGAGCCCGACATCCCGAGAACCCGCCATCCAAAAAATGGCTAAGTATTGAATGAGGGCTCCGCTTTGTAAAATTACATATTTTGTGTCTAAATTATGTTGTCCAGGAACCTTTCATTTCATAAATTTCAATTTCTATTGTGTCCATGATCCCTTATTTTAAACAAAATTAGCCAGGAATGCTAATTTTTTTGTGCTTTTTGTCAACAAACCTATGTAACAGACATTACCACTATTTTTTTTGGTTTTTGCCCACATACTCATGTACTTCAACTTCCTTCCCACGTGTCTCATGACTTTAACTTTAGCTCGCTTGAGGCAGGGCGTCATTACTCTCAGTGCACCATGCTCTGCCTTCACATCCTTTCGACGGACCTCACTGGGCCTTTACTTTGCGCGTGCGACCATTTATGGAACCTCACCAACTCCCCGACCTATTTCAATTTCTCCAGTGGCTCCAGATGGCCTATTCTTTCCTAGTTTTTCTTCTCAGAGATTGACCTCCTGTCAAACCTTTCCCTGCTCTACTTTTGTGCTCTCCTGCTCTGCTGCTGGCACATTTTCTCTCTCCTACTATCCCGAAGATGCCTCGACTACGAGGGAAGTTGAAATGCGGGTCATCCTTCTAGCCAAACCGGCCTCGCCTGGTCCTTCGTCCCCCGCCTGCTCCCTCACTGCTATCCTCCTCCTCTTCGGCCACCTCATCCTCATTCCTGACATAGTCGACTCAAATTCCCTCTTCTCTCTCGCCCCTTGCTGTGTCCCTTGCCAACAGAATGGAGGCGCTGGATTGCTAAGGGTCCTCACTCGACTACAACCCAGGACCTTTACATAATTCGTCATCTGTTTCACACCCAGGCCCTTTGGCTCCTCCCAACTCTCCAGCCACCCAGTCGCTTCAGGAACAGCCTCATGACACCCAATTTTAGATGGATGGTCTAGAAGCTAATCAAAATTCACGACAATAACCCCAATCTCGAGCCGGTTCTAACACTGACCCATAACGCGAGTGGAAAACAGGCCTTGCACTAGCGCAGAGCCTAGTATTCGACCTGCGTCGCGACATGGACGACCTTTGGTTCTGCCTAGAGACCCTGGACAACAAAGCCTCTCAACTCCTGCAATTGCTCTCCATGTTACAGGGTGCTCATCTCCTCCCACCAGAGACAGGCCAAGCAATAACAACCCAACCAACAACAACCTCTGCACTAGTGTTGGCACTGGAAACTTTGGTCCATGTAGAGGCAGACCACGAGGAGCAGAGGCTTCCATCACAGCCAAAGGACGTCCAGAAGGAAGAGAACGTGCCATCACAGACGGAGGACGCCATGCAACTGGACCAGACACCAGTTGAGGAAGAGCTACCTCCTCTTGGGGACTACAACCCGTACTGGTGATCTGTCTCTTGTTTTTCTCTATTGTTTTCTCATGTGCATGCCAACCTTTCATGCATTTGTCTATGGTTATTATAGTTATGCTTTCTACACTTTCCATAGTTGTAACGACCACACTTACGGGCCAAAGTTTTGAACTCTTTTTGCGTCAGTAACAGTCTAGACTTCAATTATGAAGCGGTTCGGCTGGCTGAGCTAGTTTCCCCTTAGGGAAGCTCAGTATTTACATCTTGAAACCATGGAAATTCTTTGTAGTCCTTCATTTTGACAGACTTTTATACAATCTTACTTATAAAAATTTTTATTGAATACAATTTAAATAATTGTTTATACTATTCATTAAGTAAAACATGTTATAGCGTTATATAAATTACTATAAATCTTCATACAATGTTATAATATTCTATAAATTACTCAGTCTCATGTACATGATGAAATTGTTGGGTGAAAAATGTATATGACGGAAGTGTTTGGTGAAAAATGTATATCACAGAACACGCTGGACATGAAAAATGTGAACCCGTGACTCCGTATTTGTTTGGTGCATTTCTATAAATTACTCTCATGTATATGACTAAATTGTTGCGTGAAAAATGTATATGATGGAAGTGTTGGGTGCAAAATGTATTTCACGGGACATGGTGGCCATAAAAAATGAAAAAAGTGAACCCGCGACTTCGCCAACCCGCCGCTCCGTAATTTTTGGGTTACATTGGTTATGCGTTGAATATTTCATGTACTATCAAACTTAGATCCTAGGAACCTTCATTCATGTACCAGACATTAATAATTTTTGATAAATTTCAATTAAAACTAATTCAAGAATACTAAATTCTTCATGAATACCACGTGTACTGCAACTTGCGGCCCACGCATTTACTCCCCTTCCAGCTTGGCAGGGACTACGCTACCATGCAACACTTGTTTGAAATTGAAGTATCTAAAAGTTTTAGATTTTTATATTATGTACTATTATTTGAAATTTGTTCATTGTAAACTCATGGAAAAATTAATAACAACAGAAAGGTAGGTAAAAATTAGGGAATAATTTCATTTTCAGATATTCTTACTTTTGCATAAAACCCGTATTACAAGTTTTATGGAATTATATGCCATACTTTTGTATGTGAATAATTGTTTTGTATAATTGAACTTATTGAAGTCAGGTTGTTTCATTACCATAAAACCATATGTTATACTTGTGTTTCTAAAGTTAAACTCATTGAATTCATATTGTTTCATTGTCATAATTAAAGCCACAAACGTAATTGTAATATTTTATTTCTAAGAGATAATATTATATTAGAAGGAAACTCTAGTTCCAATAGTTTGGTAATTGCTTATTGTTCCAAGGGTTTGGTAATGGCTTATATTTAAATTTTTCAGGTCTATTGGCCATTAAATTGTTCATGCATATTGCCCATTATCATATTTTATTTATTTTATTTTTAAGTAGCATTAGAAATAAATTTTAGTTTCAATAGTTTGGTAATTGTTTATATTTGAGTTGTTATATGTAATGTGCAGGCCTATAGCTTGTTCTTCTCACCAACATAAATCTTATGTGTAATTATCTTTTTATCTTTGGTTTGTATAGAATTTTATGCATTCTAGAGGCTATTTGGCCTTTGTTCCTCTGCATGTACAAGGATTTTTCTTCTCTTGGATTATAAGCGTTTCCCTAGTTGTAACCTACACACAACAACTAGTGGACAATGTGATAACAAAATATATCATACTATCTAATATGTCAATTAGCGTTGAATTATAATTTCAGTGCTCAATCCAATTTGAATGCAACTAAGATCTATTTTTTGAATTGATTGGCTAGCTCCAAGGCTTGGGTGTAATGAAGAATGTTGTTGTATTTGTTGTTTGTGTAATTCAAATTCACTGCTTCCTCAACAACTTCCATATCTAATAGTTTATGTAGCAACGACTTCTATAGCAATAGCTTTTGTAGAAAACAACTTTCATAACCTTTTTAATAGCTTGCGTAGCAATAGCTTCCATAGTAAATAGATTCTATAGAAACAACAAAATATAACACTTTGCACACCACAACTTTGATTTAAAAAAAAATGCTACGCTACAAAAGTGTCCATACATCTCAATATTCTTCACTCAAAGGTTGTTGAACATACCAAGGAAACAACAAAATCAATCACAGATGGAAGCACCATTCACTGGTGTGCAAAAACAAGTTTATGAACTATGTATTTGAAATAAGAGTTGTTATAAGTATAAAAATAGATTTGTGCCTATATATGCTTATAATAATGTCTCAATCCTTGCAAGAATAGAAATGGGAATAAAAAGCTTTGTCCTAGGCACAAGAATCATTTACCAAATGCTGTGGGTGATTTGTGGGCACAGATAATCACTCAGATAGTGTATAAAACATCCATGGGCCTCTAAAGTTGCCCAAGTAGTAAAAAAAATGCCGAGGGGCATATAAATTCACCCGAGCAATGGGTAAAATTCCCAAAAACTAGTTCTTGTTATGCAAAAATTGTATGTAGCCTGTACGACTTGTGGGAAAGAGAGAAACACCCAGGTAGAAGTGAACTTGCCCAGAAACAAAATAAAACGTCTAGAAGAATGTAAACTCAACCCAAGCAAAGAGAAAATGTCCCACACAAATAAAAAAATTGCTCTAGCAAGTGTTAAATCAACCTATGCAAGAGAAATTCGAATGAGGGAGAGAAGTACAATTTGGAGGAGTGCGAAATTTGCCTAGCAACTGGATTAAATCAATTTAGAATCTCCTACAAGATTGAAAAAGAGAAATAACTATGTCGACTGATATCCAATCTCATAAATCGACCAACAATGGGGAAATGAGAGCTGTTAGGATATCCATTTATCTATAAACTACAAGTGTGAATGAAAACTCCAACACTACAAAGATAAATGAAATCTTAGCCTAGTAATGAACACACTAGGGATTAAAATATTAAGATTATTATTTAAAAATGCATATAGTAGATAAATGAAAAAACATGGAGATATTATTTACCTTTTAACCTAGAATGGGAAAACCAATTTCAAATGGGGCTCAATGCTTCATTCATCTATTTCTGGTTACAATGATGTTCATCCTTTTCTCCTTTGCCAAAAGATCCATTGGGAATGAAATTACACAAGGAAATAGGGAGTGTTGGGTAATGGAAAGACCAATAGGCTCATGTTTCATCAATGTACTTCTCTCTTCTTCTCTGGAACATGGCTCTAACATTGGATCCTAGCTACAACTCTGGCTATAGCTATGGATCGTGGCTCTAGCTACTAGCTCTAGTCCTTGGTTATGGCTCTAGCTATGGTTCTAGCTCGATTTTTCTTGTAATGCATAAATTTTCTCACTCACTCTCAGCTTTGAACAACAGCCAGATTCAAACTCCAAACTCAACATCCATTCCAGTCTCCATCTCTGTCTTGGAGATAGTCCATCTTGACTACCAATGAATCCAAGTTGAATTTCGATCTATGTTTAGTATGACCCCAACAAGCTATGTCATTATGTATTGGTCCCTCAAAAGGAAGTGTGGTCTACCTTCTCTTGTTAGGATCAATGGATTCCCAACATGGAAACAAATTTACGGTGCCTGCACATGCTTGCAAGCATGTTATGGAGTTCTCCAAAACTACTCATTCCAACATCATTGACCCCTGTGCATTAATATCTAGCACATATTTAGGAAGGAAAACATTTTTTAGAAGATTGCAGGTACAAAATCTTCGATGGCCTGGTGCTTGGCATCCACCCATTGTCCTCTTCGATGGTGATGCAGACCTTGTGTGATGCTATGTATCCTTGGATAATTTTTTCTCCTTGATTTGTAGATGCAAACAACTCTCCATCTTAGTTAGGATTTACTTTCCACACTCTCCTCTTGGCTGTGCAATTTTTGGGGTAAATTTATGAGTTAAGTCATCAAAATTTTGTTTCCCAATGTCTAGTCAACTTGCAATGGTGGAAATATTTCATGTTGTTGCTACAAATACTACCTGACATACTCCTTCTCTCCATGTGCCTTTGAGTTCAATGTTGAATTAGAGAAGTCTTCTTGGCATTCCTCCTCTGAAATAAATCTATCTCGTGGCATGTTTCTTCTCCTAGCATTCTACCTCACAATGGCCTTGCATTCCACATAATGAACATTCCTTTGCATATAAACAACTCGCAATGCTATGGTATTTCTTCTTGCAACAATAACAAACAAGAGATGTCTTTTTTTATGAGTACCTCTTGGTATTCTTATTCTTATTTCCTTGACATAATGGATTGTAGCTTATTCTAAGTGATTTTGAAGGATGAGTCTTCAAAATCTTCTCATCTATTCCCTTCTTTAATATGCCACAAAAGGATGAGTTGGTGGTGTGATGCCACCTTCATTATTTGTTGTTCCTCCTTATCTTGATGAGAAATCCAACTCAATAATGTCTTTGGAATTTACAAAAATGGTCTTCATGGTCATGGGATTTTCACTTCTTCCATCAAATCCTAGGCATTCATGCTTGTCCCTATGTGCAACGATAATAGGGCTTAGGATTCATTGACCTCTCTTGTCTATCATTTTGCCATCATATCCCATCTGCCTTAGAATCTTTGAACCAATGCCTATGATATGATTTTCAAAGTCTCCAATTCGCTCTAGAGAAATTTCTACAGAAGGTGAGCTTATTAGGGTGCTCTTGGTCATAGTGTTGACATTTGCTGTGGATTCTGGAAATGGAAGGTGGTTGTGCTTCCTGGTGTTCTTGGAAAACTACTTGGATTTTTTCCAAGGCCTTATCATTCTCTTCCAACTCTTGTTGCAACTAATCCATCATCTATGTGACCCATCGTCTTCACAACCATTCAACTAAATAACCTTTTATCTCAAGTGTACAAGTAGTATTGTGTACTTATCCCAATCTATCTTCACCACTGTGAGGGAGTCTGGTGTTCTTTAAACTTCTTGGGAAATGGAAGTAGTTTGGAAAAGGTTTCAAGGTTATTCTCCATATCTTCCATCCTCTTCTTGAATGTATGGACCTTCTCTTTCAAGTGCTCATTCTCATCTTGAAGTTGAGCATCATCAACCCTTAAGTCTTCCAAATTTTCTTTCTTTCTTTACCCATGCTTGAGTCTACAATATTTTATTTAAAGTCCAGGAAGTTGTCACAGTCAAGGATACAACTTCTCTGATACCATTTAATCTTTAAATTGTAGGCCTATGGCCCATTCGTCTCACCAATAGGGATCCTCTACATAATTATGTTTTTGAGATATGTTCTCTGGATTGTATAGAGTGTTATTCCTTCTGGAGGTTGTTTGGCCTTTGTTCCTATGCCATGTACAATGATCTCTCTTATCTTGGATTCTAAGTCTTCCTCTGGTTGTAACCTACACACCACAACCAATGGGAAATTTGATAGCAAAATGTAGCCTACTATCCATTATGCCAATCATCACTGAGTTCTAGCTTTAGTGCTCAATCCCATCGGAGTGAAACTAAGTTCTATCATCTGGCTAGCTCAAGGCTTGGGTGTAATGAAGAATTTTGTTGTATTTGTTGTCTATGTAATTTAAATTCACTGTTTATTCAACAACTTCCATAAAAAATAGATTTTGTAGCAACATATTCTGTAGAAAACAATTATCATAGACTTTTTAATAGTTTATGTAGCCTCTTTAACAACTTCTATAGCAAACAACTTCTGTAGCAATAATAAAATATTCCACTTTGCACTCCAAATCTAAGTTATAAAAAAAATGATCTGCTACATAAGTGTCGATACATCTCAAGATTGTACACTCAAAGGTTGTTGATAATACCAAGGAAATAATAGAATCAATGATAAAGGGAATCACCGTTTCATTGCGTGCAAAAATGTATTTATGGACTATGTTTTAGAAATAAGAGTTGTTGCAAGTATAAAAACATATTTGTGTCTGTGTATCATATAATAACATCTCAATGCTTGCAAGAAGTGAAATAAGAGTGAAAGGAATTGTTTCGGGAAAAATAGTCATTTACCAAACGTTGTGCCTACTCTGTGGGCAAGGAAAATCACCCAGGCATTATATAAAACTCCCATTGGTATCTAAATTTTCCCAAGAAATAAACAAAATTCCCAATGACATATAAATTCACCCAAGTATAAATTCATCCAAATAGTAAACAGTGTGTCCAGGTAGTGGGTAAACACCCAAAAACTAGCTCTTGCGTGTACAGACTAAGTGTAGTCTATATGGCTTCCGTACAACCCGTGGGTGAGAGAGAAACGCCCAGGAAGGCGTGAACTCACCTAGGTATGAAATAATGTTTTTAGGAGAATGTAAACTTGGCCCAAATAAGAAATCACCCATGCAAGTGCTAAATCAACCTAGGCAAGAGAAATTCGAATGAGGGAGAGAATTAAAGTTTGGAGGAGTGAAAAATTCACTCAATAGTTCGATTATACTAATTTAGAAACTCCTACAAAATTGCAACAATGAAATCTTCAATGTTAGAAATCAACCATTGGTGGGCAAATGAGCATTGTTAGGATATCCATTTACTTATAAACTACAAGTGGGAATGAAAATTCCAACACTATAGAGATAAATAAAATATTAACTCATTAACAAATACAAAATACATTAAAATCTTCTTATCTTCATAGTATAGATTAAAAACGCACATAGTAGATAAATGAAAACACATGGAGACATTATTTGATCTAGAACTGAAAATGAGAAAACCAACTTGAAATCGGGTTCAATGTTTCATTTGGATATATTTGGTTACAATGTTGTTCATCCTTCTCTCCTTGGCCAAAAAAACCCATTGGAAGTGAAATTACATGAGGAAATAGGGAGATCTAGAATAATGGGAAGACCAATAAGCTGAATTTTCATTTTTAGTTCCTCACTCTTTTTACCTATTTCATTTTCTCATTTTTTATATTTAATTCTCATTTTTCTCACATTCATTTTGTTCTACTCAACTTTACATTTATTTATCTTTTACATAGTTTAGATAATCTTCATAAACTATTAGATTAAACTTATAAGTATTAATCTTACACCGATTCATTTGTTTGGATCCATTGTTCATGTCTATTGACCA
Source organism: Picea engelmannii (assembly GCA_009831015.1). Lineage (NCBI taxonomy): Eukaryota > Viridiplantae > Streptophyta > Pinopsida > Pinales > Pinaceae > Picea > Picea engelmannii. The sequence goes on along the minus strand of ML808654.1, from coordinate 12,370 downwards.
TTTACCTATTTTGAACTTGGAGTTCAACATTAATTCTTTGCTCCTATAAAAGATGAAATGAATGAACTATACATGAACAACATGTTGCTCTCATTGTGAAATTGTAAAATTTGTTGTAATAAAAGGCACTTCACTACATCTATAACCATAAATAGTTTAACTCTATTCAAGAGTATTTTTTATGCTTTTGAAAATAAGTTTCATGTTTTTTTTTATAAGTAAATTAAATGATTCATAAGATTAAAGCAACTAAATATAAGCTCCTATTGTCTAACGTAACTTTTTCTTGTAAGGCATTTTTACGGATTTTTATGTTATATAGCATGTTTTATTTTTTGAATACTTTTTTTCAAGTTTTTGGAAGTTGATACTAGATGAACATATTTGGATCTCTTTACTCCCTTGCTTGTTGTGTAAATATATTTGTTACAATTTATTTTGGAGATTTTCAGGATTGGAGTGTGAAAATACAGTGAAAATGATGAAGTTGTTGGCAACAATGTTAAAAAAGACTTATTCCAAATAGAATTTGAATTGAAAAAATATATCCATGTATTAGAAATATGTTTATGCTAATTGTAGGTATTAGATATTTTTAACTCATTGCTACTAAATTACTTCACATTAATAAAATAAGGTGTACTTATATGTAGGTTTTATAACAATTGTGTACTAATATTTGGTTTATTTCCAGATATTTAGTTTTTCAAAATATATGCATATGTTAATTCCAAGATATTGAATTATTACATTTTTATTGTTATATTAGTGTTGTTCTTATTGGTTGGTTAGGTCATTTAATGGTGACCTAGATCCTTTAACTACAATTGTATCCTTTGTCTTCGATATAACAAGGAGATATGGTTTTAGAGATCATCTCATCTTGTGAATTTTTTATATTACAGTAGGAGGTTTCCACTTCAAAGAGGCTTCTCATTTGTTCTTCTATCTCATTTTCAATGTGTAGAGTTACTTGTCTTTCTATTTTTATGTTATTTGGCTATTTGGTGCATAACATTTGCTTTTAGAGCAAATGATCCTTAGGTTTGGCTCATTCAAACAAGTCATCTTGGTATTTTCTCTATAACTTTTTATCTGGGAAATTTCATAAAGTGAAATTTTTAGGAGCCTGAGGAGACATAGAAAAACACCCATGGTAAAAATTTTGAATTTTGATTCACTACACTTTTAGAAATAAAAGCTCTGGAAATTAGGGTTTTTAACTAGTTTTGAAATTAGTCTCAAATATATGTTCTTGGTAAGATAGTCATATCTAAATCTAGCAAAGTACAAATTGAGTGCCACTAGTTCAAATCAAAAGAAGACAAATCATAGTATTGCAGCTCCAAATTTTAGAAATAGATCTAAAAAATTGGACATGTGGTTGGCCATACAAGTTCTCTCTCCTTAAAGGAACAAAAACAACAAGTTTTGGAAACATTACCATAACTTTATCTCGGTACATAAAAATTTGGTCAAAATGAAATTATAGAGAATGCATATTAGGCTACTATAGGCCAAAAATTTAGACTCAAAGAGGCTAAAATTTTAGAAATACTTCCGGAGAAAGGTTATAAAACTTATGCAGGATATGTATACAACTCCTATCCTCATCACATATGACTTCACAAAAAACAAAATTATGGAGTGTATTTCTTTAGGGCATGGAATTGGTGCAATTTTAATGAATTAAGGAAGGCCCCTTGCAATTTTAAGAAAATAAGGCACTCAAATCGATTTATGAAAATGAAATGTTGGCCATGCTACATGTAGTTAAGAAATGCCAACCTTACTTAATAGGAGGACAATTCAATGTAAAAATAGATCATGATATTTTGAAGTACTTCTTGGAACAATGATTATCCTTAAAAGGGAAACACAAATGGGTTACAAAGACGTTAGGTTATGGCATTGAAATTATTTACAAAAAAGGAAGAAAATGTGGTGGTAAATGGACTGTCAAGGAAAGAAGAAGAAACATAGGGCTTACTTTGTGCTATTTTCATTCCACAATTTGATTGGATGGAAGAAGAAAGATAAAAAAATATGCAAGATAATTCAACAACTATAGTAGGTCCTTGGTGTATTAGATAAATTTGTGTGGAAGAATGATTCATAGAAGCATCATGATTACCTATATTGATCTAGATTTTATAGAGAATGAAATGAAAGGAAAGAATATGAATGGAAACACATGGAAACAAATATTGTAGATATCATAGTGATACAGTGAAACCTAAGTTTTATTAATGAATGAAATAGGAAAAGACTATAAAATTAAAATCAATACAAACTAGCTCAATTGGTGGTAGCTTATCTTTGAGGAGAGGGGTGTTGGTTATGTTCATTCACAAGAAGACATTACAAGAAGATGAAAACATCCTTTTAACATAAAGTAGTAAACCATAAGAGGAAAAAACCCTATATATAAAAAACCCTAGATCTAGGAGATGAAGTGCCAAAACGATTGTGGTCCCCGAGGTGACTAGTCGATACATCAACTTCCCCAGGGCACAACATTTGCATAAAATATCCATTTGGGGCTCATGATAGCTCATTAGAAATATTTTACAAAGAAATACAATTGTTGGCAAGCCATTTCCATCCTAAGCCCCTAAATTTCCAAAACACATCATTCAAGAGATCAAAATGGCATTGAAATTTTATGACCTTAAAATTGTAAATAAATTTTTTTCAAGATGGAGAATTATGTTGAGTTAGTGGAAGAGGTGGCTGGTTGTCGATGTCCACCTATATCATTCCTCATTGCTTAGGAATAAATGGTTCCCATTATGTCAATTTCCCTCATTAGATGGGGAAAAACTTGCTAAATTTGACTCATAGTGAGCCACTTTCCTTGGTGAAGAAGTTGTCATTCTTTGAAAACTTGTTAGCATATTTGTTTTTTGGTGTAGGGTTAAAGGTTTTTTCTAAGTTTTCATAGCCATGCCTTGGTCTTAGATAGACCAAGGAATTCCTAAATGAGTCACAGTGAGTTTGTTTTGTTTCATGAGGTGATATAAAATCCTTAGGTCATTGATCAAATAAAGGAAAATATGCATGTCAAAGGAGAGTCAAGTCATAGGTCCGAGTCAAAAGGTTTTGTCTCTATTTCATAATAAACCATCATGAAAAACAAGGAATCAAACGGGTATAAGAGTCCATCATGTTGAAAGATTTGTAAAGGTCCTTGTTTTCCTAGTTTGAAATCATGTCACAAAAGGAGAAATTATGTGTCAAAGTCGAGTCATAGGTTAGGGATGAAATTCATGTCAAAGGTATCATTGTTCATCATTGCATCCAATGAGGTTAGAAAAGGGACAATTATCATGTCTCATGTCCAAGAAGTGCTAGCAGGACATTGGGCATTTCCAAAAATGTGGACTAGCCACCAAAAATGATAGAAGTGCTAGCAGGTCATTAGAACAGAAGATACAAAGGTATTTCCAAGAATGTGGAACAACCACCAAAAATTCTTGTGCAACACTTTCAATTGCCCAATTAAATTTGAAGAAAAATGCACATTTATCCAAGCAAATTCAAAACTTAAAGAGGCAAAATATGTTACTGAGAAAACAAAAACATGTCCTTAAAGTTACAAATGAGAGTTGATGGAGAAGGTAAAGATAGACTGAACCTTCTTGCTGAGATTGTAGAGATATGAGTGAAGAAACCTTACAATTTTGTCTTTTTGGGGTAAGAGGTCATCTTAAGTTTTGATTATGTCATATAAGTTGTACTCATTATGGGAGCTTGCATTGAGGAATTACAAAGGACATAATTATGGAGAATGGTTTTTATAGAAGGGTGACAACATAAATTATTACCTAAGCATAGTTGTAGTTTTTGGACTGGTAAATTGCCATACACAACAATTGTGTAGCGATCTCTTGCTACGCAAATGTTGTAGTCACACATGATTAGAAAGGATAAGATGAGGTGAATGGTATACAATATTTGAGGTAAAAACATGTCTCTAGTGATTTGCCGCCATCAGGATCTGCATAAGTTTCAACAAAATGAAGTGTGTTACGCAAACGTTGTAGGTAGCACTTACGCAGTAGTAGCTTCAATTTTCTAAGCAAAGGTGGAAGAGTTTCTCAAGAACACATGGGATGCCTCAGAGTGGTTTCCATATGTACTTCGTGATTCATCACAACAACATATTCGAATTTTACTCAATATCTATGATTGTAAAATATATTTTTCTTTACATTTAAGATGGTCAAAATCAGATTTACTATTTTAGTAAAGTTGTTTAGGAGTTGTTCTCCTTCAATGTAACCCGATCCATGATTATAGGTGGCAGTAGTTAGACTTCTAGTAGCCTAGTGTGTCAATAGGCTCTTATATATTTGATCACTTTTGATGTAAAAATGGGTTGGCAGAAGCAAGGACATTTTGCTTGATATTGTAAAAATATTTTGAATCTGAATGAAATACAAATGCAGAAGTCCAAAAATTTTCAAGACAAAGATTCTGATGGTGGTGTCCTGAAGTATGTGCTCTAGTCTTTGTATGTACATCTTGTTTTCTTATTCCTCATCTTCTTTTCATATGTTTAAATTAAAGATTAAAGGGTTTGAAATTCATCTTAATGGTGCTTTAGATTCAAACGATTTAAACTTTGCGTTCCATTATTAACTTATCATAATTCATATTTCATGGTGCTTTGATTTTTTTATTTGTTTCATTCTTCTTTCACCTTATAAAAAAAATTTAAAACTGAAAGTTCATCACTTACTTAGCCTTTGTTCCTTTGAAGAGTTCCACCTACCAATCATTTTTTTCATTCATTTTCAAAGGTTGACTCCATTTCTCAAGAGATCCTTCTCCTTCTTGCCAAAAACACTCTATAAAAATCTCTTCAATCATCAAAACCTAGCCATCAATCTAGCAAGAAAACCTATCTATTAGAGACTAAGTGACAAGAGACATCCCTCTCTGAACTGAATAGGCTAGTGTCCAGTTCGAAAGTGGTTTTGTGGTTACCTTTGTAATTTGTTTCTTTAGATAAAAAATTTACTCAGTGATAACGTTTTGGCGTCGTTGTTGGGGAATAAAAAGTTCATTTTTCTTTGGAAAAGAACGACTAAAATTTCAGATTTGATTCCTGGGGGTAACAAAGAATCAAACATTTCATTGGTTGAAAAACATTTACCCTTGCGACTTCATTTTATAAGACCAGTAGAAAAAAAGTATATTTATTAAGAAATCCTGGCTCCAAAGAAGACCTACACTAGGAGAAACCCAGATCTAGAACCTATATCATCCGTGTCTGATCCTGAGAAATCGTTACATAAAATAAAAGAAAGGATATTTGACTCGTGAACTTTTTTGGACAAAAAATTACCATTGCCTAAGGACAGAGTGATAAGCATTTATGACCTTGATTTCAACATAAAATTTGAACGAACTTTTTTTAGATCTAAATCAGAGTCTAACTTGAAAGAAGATTTGTTTGATGAGAAAAAAATCCATTCTCTGATTTCTACTGTCCCCATTCAAACTGTTGTCATTCCCAGTCTGATTGTTTAGCCAGTCCAGAATCCTCCTAGAGCCATGACAACAAGATTTTCTCCCCTTGTTTTACCTGCTCAATTGCATGATTTACCTCAAAATTATAATCAAAGAATTAAGTCATATGATGTAGAAGAGAATGTTTCATCTCAGAAACACTTAGATTGGTTTAATGATTTTTCTAACTTGGAGGAGGTAGATGACGAGGATGCAAAAGTGAGACTGTTTGCACAAAGTCTCTCAGGTGAAGTCAGGAAATGGTTTAAATGTCTTCCAGCAGGAAGTATCCCTGACTTTACGACATTTGAATCCATTTTCCTTGTAATATGGGGTGACAACAAAAATCATCTTCAATTTCTAACTCATTATAATAACAAAAAAAGATCATCATGTGAGACAGTACATGAATTTTTGACTAGGTTCTTGAGGGTCTATAATTCAATCCCAACTGATGTTAGACCCCCTCTTGGAGCTGCCCAACTTCGTTATGCTAACTCTTTTGACAGTGAGTTTTATTTGCTGCTAAGTGAAAGGAGATATACCATGCTATATGACATGAGTAATGATGCAATTAAAGTAGAGGTAAATTTTATGGCATCAATAAAGATTAAGCATAGTCCTAAAATTGATATGAAAAAGGTTCAAGGAGAATCTCAACCTTCAACTTCTCATTCATCATATGTAAAATTTGATTTAATGATGAAGACTATGGAAAGGTTCATGGAAAAGTTGTCTTTAGATAACAATCCTGCCATTAGAGATCAAGATGAATTTCATCCCAGGAATCAAAATTATAGAAGAGCACCAAGCTCACAGATCAGACAAAGAGACCAGAGAAATCAAGGTGATCAACAAATAAAACTCTCCTTCCAAAATAACTATATGAATGAAAATTTTGATGAATCTCTTGAAGACAACATACATTGTTGTGATGATACTGAAACATATGTGTTCCTAACTAAAGAAGAACATGATCAATTTATGGATGCAAATGATAAGTTTATGCGGGAAAATGATGATATGTTGTCAATGGAAATAAAAGAGTATAAGAAGGGGTATTAAAATGCAATTATGCAGCTTTAGAAACAACATAATCTCATAAATAAAAAGGTTTCTGCAAACCCTCCAAAGGGGAATTCTATAAGGAAACCTCAAGTTAATACACCTTCCTCAAGTCAACCTAAGAAAGATAGTTCTTCAAAGGATGCATTGGAGAAATGAAAACAAAAATAAGAACCCCCAAAGAAGGTACCCGAGACAAAAAGGGAGGCGATCATCAAAGAAGTAGAAAAAACTCAATCTCCTTTTAACTTTGAAAGCAAAATGGAAAAAAAACAAAATTTATGTTCCTTTCAATGAGATGATAAGAAATGGTGAATATAGAAGTCAAATCATCAAAATGATGAAAATGGAAGAAGCTTCTGATACTTTGAATGTGCAAGATGATCACCTTGCAATCTTATTCGGTCCACACGTGGAAGAAAGTGGTAATGATGATGATATACCTCCTTTATATGTCATCCTTAAAATTCATGATATGACCTTACACAATGCAATGCTATATTCAAGGGAATCTCATAATTTGATGCCAAAGGCAATCATTGATGAACTAGGTTTGGACATCACTAGGACTTACAAGGATATGCTTTCTTTTGATTCAAGGAAGGTAAAATGTTTGGGTTTAATCAAATATCTGGTTGTGTCTGTGTCTCAAATTCCATCAAAGAATTTGGTCATGGATGTGGTTGTTGCTGACATCCCTGCAAAGTTTGAGATGTTTTTGTCAAGTTCATGGGATGCAAAGTTGAAAGGCACCTTACAGATCGATATGTATTATGGAACTATACCAATTTTCAACCAAGAAAGGAGAATGTACAAGGAAGTATTGTTGAAATACACAGTGAGTAGAAAAACCAGTCCAAAAAATCATCCTATTTATTATGTTGACATTGCGGTTGGTTCTTTAATTTTATACAATGATTTGTGCTTCGAAGATGAATATCCAAAGACTATTGAAGTTCTTGTGAAAGATGAGGCTAATCATCAAGCAGGACAAATTTTAGATCAACAAAATAAAGGAGATGATGAAATGTGGAATATGAATTTTGATGGAGCTTCTAGCAAAGAAGGAGCTGGAGCAGGTGTTTGGATAATTCCTCCCAGAACAGTTTCAAAAATTTGCTCTTACAAATTTTATTTTGATTTCACAAATAACATGGTTGAGTATGAGGCATTGATTTTGGGTTTGAACACCTTGAAAGAAATGGGTGAAAAAGAGTAGTTGTACATGGGGATTTTGAGCTTGTCATAAATTAGGTAAAGGGAATCTATTAGTCAAAGCATCCTAGGTTAAGGGCATATAGAAATATATTTCTTGACCTACTTGAAATTTTTACAGAATATAACCTCTCAGTGAGAGGACAAAATCTAATTGTTGACGCATTAGCCACTTCAGCCTCTGTTTTCAACATTCCTATTTTTTCTAAAAGAAAATATGAAATTGAATGCAAGTATAGGCAAACAGTACCTGACAACATCAAGTATTGGCATATTTTTGAGGATGACAAGCAGGTGGTAAGATTCCTTAAAATGACTCATGAATTTGTCAACTCAAATATTGATGATGATTTTTTTTTTGACCAGGAAGAAGATGCAACTACATTCACAAATGATGATTGTTTTCAAAATCAAATTGTTGGTAGAGATATTGTTCAACTAAAAAATAATATCATTCCCAAGGGCTTCGTTCCATTGGAAAATATTTTTGCCAATAACGATGTGGAAAGAAATCCTAATATCACTGCAAATGATGAAGACACAAAAGATTGTAACATTGAGACTCAAGAAGATCCCAAAATCATCAAATTCTCCAAGACACTCAGTCCAAAAATCAAGCAAAGATATATCATCCTAGTGAAGGATTTCCCAGATGTTTTTTCCTGGAGCTATGAGGATTTGAAAGTTCATGATACTAAGGTGATTCAACATGTAATTCCAATAAAAGATGATCAAAAGTCTTTCAAATAGAAATTGAGAAGGATTAATCCTTTGATACTACCATTTATTGAGAAAGAGGTAAGAAAGTTGTTTGATGCTAATATTATAGTGCATTTAATATTCTCTAAATGGTTGGCTAAATTAGTGCTTGTCAGAAAGAAAAGTGGTGAAATCAGGTTGTGTGTAGACTTTTGGAATCTGAATAGGGTCTCCCTAAAAGACAATTATCCTCTTCCCAAGATGGATTACATTATGAATAAAGTGGTTGGATCATAGCAAATCTCGATGCTTGATGACTTTTCTCGATACAAGCAAATCATGGTGCATCCTGATGACCAAGAGAAAACAACCTTCACAACACCTTAGTGTACATTCATGTATGCCAAAATGCCTTTTGGGCTCATGAATGTAGGGGAAACTTTCCAAAGGTCTATGGACATAGATTTTTCTGATGAGAAAGATAAGTTCATTTTCATTTATTTAGATGATATTACTATGTTTTCAGATTATAATGATGAGAATCTAAAACATTTGAGAAGGGTTTTTCATAAATGTAGGAAGTTTGGAGTTTTGTTAAATCCAAAAAAATCCAACTTTGGAATGAAAGAGGGAAAAATACTTGGTCATATCATTTCAAAATAAGGAATAAAGATAGATCCCAGTAGAGTGGATGCAATTATGAATATTGACACACCCAAGAGAAAAAATCAGGTACAATCTTTTCTTGGAAGAGTAAATTTTTTGAGAAGGTTTATCCCTAATCTGGCTGTAATCATAAATCATATTACTAACATGCTCATAAACGATAGTGAGATAAAGTGGACTCCTGAATCTAGGGAATATTTTGAGGATATTAAAGTATCATTGATCAAGGCACTAGTATTGGCCAGTCCAGATTTTGCGAAAGATTTCATCTTGTTCTCTTTTGCATCAGAGCATACTATTGCTAGGGTTTTGTTGTAGAAGGATGAACATAATTTTGAAAGGAACATAGCCTACTACAATAAGACCTTAAGAGATTCCCCTCTAAAGTATGCGATAATGGAGAAACAAGTATATGCATTGGTAAAGGCCCTTAAATAATTCAAATTTACATTTTGCATTCTCATGTTACTGCTTATGTGCTTAGCAAGGAAGTAAAGGATATGTTGACTCAATATGATATTGAAGGAAGACGAGGAAAATGGATTTTTGTTTTGTTGGAATATGACTTGGAAATAAAGCCTACAAAGTTGATCAAAGGCCAAGGGCTTACCAAGCTTATGACATAGTCAAATTATGATGTCTTGAGAATAAAATTTATTACAGCTCTGTCAAAAAATTCAAATGAAGAAACAATCCCTTAGGTATCTCATAAATTTATTGAGTCTCTATGGTATGTTGGTATTGTTTATGTGCTGAGAAATTCACAATCCCCTCCCGAAGTCAGTAAAAAAAAAGCCAGATTTGTGAAATTGAAAGTTGCCAAATTTTGTATTCTTGATGGTTCTCTGTATTGGAAAGACCTAGGGGGAATTTTTATTAGTTGTTTATTAGAAGATGAAGTGAACCAGGCCATTACAAAATTCCATAAAGGTGACTATGGGGGTCACCATTATTGGAAAACCACATTGCATAAAATACTAAGAGCTGAGTTTTATTGTCCTAGCATATTCTTTGATGTGTACAAGGAGGTATCAAGCTATCATGACTGCCAAATTTTTGATGGAAAAAGGAAATTGTTGCCCTTTCCTTTGAAGCATGTTTTTGTTGAAGAACCATTCAGGAAGTGGGGCCTTGATTTTATAGGGGAGATTCATCCACCATCCTCAGCTCAACACATATGGATATTGACAACCACATACTACTTCAACAAATGGATTGAAGCAGTTCCAACAAGGAAAGCTACTGGTGTTGTTATCATTCAATTTCTGGAAAGCATTATTCTGTCTAGGTTTGGGTGTCCAGTCAAAATCATTACTAATAATGCATCAACATTCAAGTCCAAGAGAATGAAATTTTTTTTCAGTGATCACAACATAACCCTTGGTCATTCCACAACTTATTACCCACAAGGAAATGGGTTAGCTGAGTCATCCAACAAGAGCCTGAAAAGAATTATTAAGAAGATTTTACAGGAAAACAAGAAGGCTTGGCACAAAAAACTTATTTATGCATTATGGGATGATAGGATCACCACCAAAGAGGTCTATTTCTACATCACCTTTTCAGATTGTATATGGAACATATGCAATTTTCTCTACTTCTTTAGGACTTCCAGTGATGAAGTTGCTGGAACAACAGGAAGATGAACCAAATGATTTTCAAAGAAGGATAAATCAATTTATCCATGTGTAGCAAATGAGAGAACAAGTGTTCAACAACTCACAATTGCATCAGGACAAAATAAAAATGGTTTTCGACAGACATACAAAGGTGGATGATTTGAAGGTAGATGATCTGGTGTTGAAATGGGATGCAAGAAATGAAGATAAGTGTAAGCATGGAAAGTTTGACTACCTCTCACTAGGACCATACAAAATTGTTTCCTATCATGGGAATAATGATTATCTACTCCAAGAACTAAATGGATACATCATTGGTGGAGGGTCTGTAAATCGTAGTTTTCTCAAGCACTATTTTAATTAAATTTTTATGGCTTGTTCAGCTCTGTAACATCCCGCTCTTACACACACCTGATTGGACTTATTATTTGAGTACACTTGCGTGCAAGTGATGTGGTTCATTATATGATTGACTATTTTGATTATGGATCATGATGATGTTGTGGATTTGATGATAGGATATTTTATGATATTTATATCGACAGGTGCTATTGACTGGTTTTTCCTTGGTGTGAAGGACTCTGGACCGATTAAGGATGTCGAGGGAATCGATGGACCTCCTTGGACTCTAGATCGAGTCAGGGGGTGGACTGTTATGGTTTGATTGTTTTTGTTATTGCATATGTGATATATGACTAGTAGATTATGATGTTGATTTTGATCACTGACATGTTTTGTTGATGGACGCAGGATGACAATATATTTTCAACCAGACTCACATTTGGAGTAAAGGGGCACTAACATATTTGGACAATTTTGCGACGGTTGTTTCGATGCTTATGCGACGTTATGTCATTGATATGGCGACGAATTTGGAGTCTTTGAAATGTCGATTTAGGTAACGTGGCATTTGCGACGAACTTGATCAAATGTCACACAAGTGATGATATAGGCAAGCAATCTCAAACCAACTTTTCGTCTAAATTGCGAGAACAACTTTTATAGTTAAACCGATGCATCAATAGAATCCGTCGTCGCATATTCGACGACAACTTTTTGTTGTTTATGTAGCTAAACTGATGCAACAATAGAAGTTGTCGTCGCATATTCGACGCCACTTTTCGTTGTTTATATAGTTGAACCGTCGCATCAATAGAAGTTGTCGTCGCTTATTCGACAACATTTTTTTTTTGTTTATGTAGCTAAACCGACGCATTAATAGAAGTTGTTGTCGCCTATTCGACGACAACTTTCCATTGTTTATATAGAAAAACCGTCGCATCAATAGAAACTGTTGTCGCATAGGCGACGACAACTTTTCGATGTTTATATAGAAAACTGTCGCATCGATAAAAGTTGTCGTCGGATATGCGACGACCAAAATTTATTTAGAATATATATATATATATATATATATATATATATATATATATATATATATATATATATTTTGGGCATCAATTTTGATATTAATATTAATATTAAATCCCAAAGGGTATTGCATGAGCCCCGTATTGATTTCACAAAGCCTTGGGACTTCTTTGATGGAGCTTATCAAGGCTCTCCAAAAATGTGTGGGGATGGAGTCA
>ML808653.1:174057-221509 GCA_009831015.1 Picea engelmannii | reverse complement strand
GTTACCATCGAAAGACAGTGCAAAAGCCTCGGCTGTAGCTTGATGATACCCACTCTGTAATCTGTTCACAAACTCCATGCAACCTGCGTTTGAAAAGTATCTTTGAACTTCAGGATGTGACTGTAGATACGATAGATCACTCAATTCCCGTTTTAGCAAGAAGCCACCACGATTTTTCATCGTTTCAGAACTCTGTTACTCAGACGCTATGACTTCTGCAACTTTCCTGGTTGACCCTTTGTCCCGTGCTGTGGAAAGCAGTCTTGGCTTTTCCTTGTGAGTTGGGTGGAATGCAAATCTTGGACGCATTCTGGGATAAACCTGTGATACCGACTTACCCGATTTGATGGTGTCATATTTTCTGAAGCTCATCTGTACCTGCGCCCCGGGATGCGATCTTACCATTTCGGGCGTGATCATGGTTGCGCGTTGGTTGTGAAGGATTTCAAATTCCTGTCATATCCAGTGATACAAACTTAAACTGCCATGATTGCTTTCTTCCTCCGGCGCATGTGTCGGATCTCGTTGTGACGTGGGGATGATCAAATCATGATTTCGGGCGTGCGTGGGTAATGAGCACGTGATCGTGCTTCACGCAGCTATGATGTTGAAGGATTTTCCTACCATCAGGCTCACTTGCCACTTTCATCAGCTTACGGTCTTTTCGGAAAACCCTGTTAGCTGTTGGAAGTGACCACTTTCCACAGCTCAGCATTTGATAGGAAAACATACTTTAGCTGCTGAAAGTAAAACCACGTGTCCCATCATTTAGAAACATTTCTTAGTGCGAAAGCGAATATTCTCCGTATCGTGCCACATGGGAATTGTCTGTCGGGCTTTTCGCGCCTCGTCACTTTCCACAGCATTTGAACTGATGAAACAACGCAGTTAGTTGTTGAAAGCTAGCGCTTTCTGCAGCACACAATAGGTCTTAAAACGTGATGTTAGCTGTTGAAAGAAAACAGTCGTATTTTTGAAATGGAAGACTTTATTTTCGATTATTTCCTAAGACACACTGAAAAAACCAAAAATTTCCTGAACCAAAAACTCAAAAATGGCTTGAAGCTACTACTGAAAGCTATGATATCCACCCAAAACTCGGCCGAAAGGACGGTTTCATTTTGGGAGTTAACACATACAACAACAATTACCAGAATACGATTAATATGACACCATTTGAGTTTCTTTATGTGTGACCATGTAGGATGTCGTTGATTTGGGATTGACTTGAGGATAGGGTCCTAGTGGGACTAGAAGTGATCCAAGAAATGGAAGAACATACGCAATCAATAATACAAAGGACTAAAGAAGCACAGGATCAGTAGAAGAGTTATGTTGATATGCATCGCGTTGACCGTAGTTATGAGGTTGGCGATAAATTTTTCTTCCGGGTAAAACCGCACAAGAGTTCGATCTAGTTTGGAAAGAGTGTTAAACTCTCTCCTAGGTTTATGGGACCTTTTGAGGTTGTGAAAAAGAAAGAGGCCATGGATTATCGACTATCCTTTCCTGATTCTTTGAGGCATATGCATGATGTATTTCATGTATCTATTTTACGACATTATATTAGTGATTTGTCACATGTTATTAACATGAGTTCCTTGCAGGTGTCGGATGAGGGTTCTCTCATGGTGGAGCCAATCCGTATTTTGGACCATCACACTCGACAACTACGACATAGAATAGTCGATCAGGGAAAGTTCTAGTGGGACAATTATAGTCCACACTCGACCACATGGGAGGATGCATACGAGATGCATCAACAATTTCCTTATTTGTTAGCTAGATTAGATATATAGATCTATGTCAGACACATTTATTTACTTGTATTTATAGACTGTACAAACTTCGGGATGAAGTTTAAAACAAGAGGGGGTGTATGTAACATCCTTTTCTAATGAGAACACTTATATTGAGTTATTCTTTGAGGACACTTTCATACAAGTGATTTGGTTATGGTACATTATGATTTCATTTTGATTATGAGTTATATTATGGTGATGATGATGTATTGTGATTTATTGCTACTTTTCGATGTATATGTATTGACATATATTATTGACGAGTTCTCCTGAGTGTGCAAGATACATGACTGGTTACGGATGTTGATGGCATCAATGGACTTACTTGGACTCTAGATTGGGTCAGAGAGTGGATTGTATTTTGATTGATTATTTCATTTTATGCACATGTGATATATGATTGATTACAGTATGATTTATGTATATCGATTATTGACACTATTTTTGTCAGTGGATGCAGGCTTGACGATGATTTCTAATCCGACTCACATAAGGAGTATAGGGGTCATGCACATAAACCAGACATTGAGGGAGAGGTGTGGCAACATCCCTGTCATAGCCTAGTATCACTCCCATCATGACCTGAACTGTAGGTTAATGATTACCTAGTTCGAGAGGTTCACAATGTCGTGAAGGCAGACTGAGACAATCACTCACGAAGATTTCTAAGGGGCACGCAATAAGGTGGAATCATTATTCCTTAGAAGCCCTTAGTCTCTCACAAGGTCGACCGAATGGAGTGTTGACTCCAAGGGTCGGATAAACTTCCAAAAAGAGTCAAAGGCGAGTGGCACCCTTGGAGCACGAAGGTGCGTCTTGAAGGGCACGTTGCTTAAATAAAATGTGAGTCAATAAATCTAGATGGCCTAGAGAACTTAATGAAATATTTAGACCTTGTTAGAACATGGAATTAATTGATCAGTAAATTTTAAAATAGAAGCCTAACAAGAGTCTAAGCCTAAGTTTAAGACTAAATCTAAGTCTAAGTTTAAATGAGAAACTAAATAAAAATATTAAATAAATTAAAGGAATTGAAATAAAATCATACTCTAGAAAAAAATGAATATAAATTGGAAGGTGGGATAAATTGCACATGTGTGCATGAAATTAATTAAAGGGATTTTTAAAATAGAAAGAAATAAAACATGAGAAAATAAGTGTACACATAGAATATTATCTTGAGTCAACTACCACTAAGTCTAACCAATGATGATTTTAGGGGATAAATTTTTCTCATGGGCTAATTTTCCATGGCTTTTCCCAAAAACTATTCGTTATTCTAAAAATGATTCGCCCAACTTCTATAGGATAAAATTATTTTACCTTAAAAATCGCCAAAATTTTATACAAACTATATAAAATACATAGAAATTTGAATATCTTTACAAAAATATCACCAAACATTTATAGTTGGCATATGAAGGATTAGTAAGATTCGCCAAGATTTCTACATTTAAAAATAATTTTTCATCATTGAAATCATCCCTGAGTCTAACTAGAGGAAGACTCCTAATCCAACTCTAACTAAGATCTAGTTAGGAGACACTCATTAAATGAGAATTTGGGGAACAAAGGGACAACTAAGAGAAAAAATAGGAACACCTTGGCATTATGAGGGAAAATGGATTTTTAAATAAAATAAAAAGGGTAATTACTTGTGCAACTTAGGGAGAGTGAGACAAGTGTGTGGGTGAATAATTACTAATAAAATAATTAAAAAGTTGAATTACTTGTGCATGTGGAAAAGTGTCGGTGAGAAATTACCTATAAAAGAAATGGGGCAGAAGGGAAATGGAGGTCTCACTTTTCTTAGTACTATTATGCTACCAAAATTGTGTTGGGTTGTGTTTTACTTGTGAGAGTTGGGATACCAAGCTTGTGGAAAGAGTGGAAGTTCTTCCTTACAAGGAACGCCTTGGAGCTATTGTTTTCCCAGTTGTGTGGCCCTTTACGGCTCGGGGGGATAAGGGGGGAGAAGAGTACCCCTAATGTTGGCTGGGATGTACCGATGAAGTTGGATTGGAAAATGAGAAATATGAACGTTACTCATTTTCTAGATTGAAATCTACATCAAGTGCCAATCTACTTGGGCTACGGTACTTTTTTGTTTATGATTAAATGATAATGAGAAAATCGAATATGTAAATTTTATCGACAATGTATTAGAAGTTGAGTAGTGGTTTTTATGATAAATTTTATACTAAATATTGACAATTATTTATGCACATATTTTTTTCGTATTATTTACGGATTGGTATCCTCCGTATTATTAAAAAACAATTTATATATATAGACTTAGACTATTATTGGAATATGATTCTTTCAATATGATTTATATATCTTAAAATTCAAGGGTGTGGTGAAGCAAATTATAGGGTCAACTAAGGATGTTGTCGCCATTGAGATCATGGGAAATTGTAACCTGTAACAAAGAGATTTTTATAATTGTTGCAACAACAAGAACTATGCACGAATATATTCTGGACTCCTCTGTTATTGAGTACAAATTCAAAGATTCTATTTGCTTATTTTTCTTCAAATTATTGCAAAATCGAATCCTTCATTTTTCTTTCCTTAAACTAAGTTGTGCAAACATTTTTGGGGATTTAATCTTGAATCTGATTCTCAAATTGCATCCTATTCTAGTCACTGTAAACTACTTATACTTTTGACATTCTTCCTGTGTGTAAAGCTCGTTGTGCATCGATGTTGAACCCCACAATAACACCACCTTGTTTATTCTTTTAATAAGTGGATCGAGGGCAACGATAATGCGGTCTTCTAGTACCTTAAAAATAAAAGACCTTTAATTACGGTATGTCCAATTCTCAAATTCCATAAGTAACTTTGATAAGGAACGCTAAAACAATAGGTTAAATTGAAATAGTCATAAAGGGCTATTGAAAAATATAATCCCTTATATATAACGTATTCCGTCTGGAATTATTATTATTCCCGATGATTTTTAAACTTTCTCCTTAATACTCAATCCTTTAGTAATGATTTAATTAGCAAGTGGATGTGAAGACCTTCACATTTATATCAGACGTTAATAATAATTATTTTCAATTTGCTTGATGGATCATTACTTCGAATTTCTTCACTAGTATGAGTTTGACCATCCTCTGACGTTTTCATTCATAACTTACACATTCGTTGTAAGTAGCTTGATTTATCTTAAGATGATATCTCTCTATAGATTCTTAACATAAAATTTTAAAGGCACTTGATTTAAAGTTTAATGGAAATTGGTGGGAGGGACCATCTATTGACTTGTTGACCAAAATTTGGTCATCTATATTTTCCTTCTCTTGAATTTATAAAATCCTTAATATCAAAATAATACATTTTTGAACTTTTATAAGTTCACTCTGTATCCCCTAGGCTCAAATTTTCCACTCATTTCTCGGATCGGAAATCCGAGTTCATATGCTCAAGATATCCAGGTTTGAAGTTTTAAAGTGGAAAATAAGACTTCTTACATGTGGAAAAACTAATTTTCTTGGAAATAAGAATTCTTGGAACCATGTCCATCTTTTTGAACCATAATGGAACCTTTCATTTCTTGAAACTTGGGATTATCTTGGATCATATTTTCTTTTGAACCCACACTTAGAAAATTTTATAAGTGTTACCTTCTCCTACTACCTCTCCCATATGCCCAACTAGTCTCAACACTTAGTATTTTTGGGACTCCCCCCTCATCTCCTCATCAGGTTCATGGGTCGGTGGACTCATACATCCCCTCACCTCTTTACACTCCCTCATCTACTAACCCGTTGTCTACATATCACTCTTAGCCCTCCGCCACCTGCAAATTACTCCCACCCCTTTCTCCACTCCTACCCTTCTCCTTATCTCTCCACCCTCTCCACTCCCTTATCCCTTATCCTCCCATACTTAGCCATATTTTAATCTATGGCGGGGCTATACACCCACCACACTCCTTTACCCTCCCCCCTCACCTTCCTCAACCCCACTCCCGCTACCTACATTTCTCCTCCCTAACTTCCATCATCTACAATTCTCTCCTTTCCCCATAACTACTCACAATCCTCATCAGGTTCACAGACACAGACCACCCTTACTCACCTCACTCCCCAACCCGCCAAACCGCTCCTGTATACTACAAACTCACCTGCTTAATTTCTACCACCTATATATCTCCCCTTCCCCTCATATAACATCTCATATGCCTTCCTATACTTAACCTCTTTTTGAATTTTTTACCTTTAAAATGTGAACCAATCATAATTTTCCACATGGGACATTACTATTTGGCGGGCTATGGAGGAATGACACATGGCATCCAATAAGAGCATTACACATGGCAACATACAAAGAGGGACATGTGATGCAATATGATTGAATGATGTGATATCCAATCAATTTATAACATGTGGAGACATCTTATTGGATGACTCATCATGGTGACTGGGCGTGAAGTGGATGACGACAGGATTCAAATTTTTTTATTTTATTGAACAGTTTTCTAAGGAGGTCGAACCTCTTATGCTCCATAATCTTCTTCTCGTGTTTATTGATAAGTGTATGAAACAATTAGTATTATATATCATGAAGAATATAATATCCCATTGCATGTGGGATAGACTTGTAAACCAAAAAGTCAAATTTTATAAAGGGAAGCACAAAATTCATCCAAGGGTTGTGATTTACCCATGACAATAGATCGACGATGGTTGAGTGTTAATCTTGCAGAGCCCATAACTTGAGCTCCGAGTCTCAAAACCATGCAAAATTTATACTATTGGAAAGGTATTTAGACGTATAATATGTTGGTATAGGTTTCAAGTGTTGAAAGTAGATATATTTTTCTCAGAAATTAAAATATCAATCAGTTGTATTTTTAATGGGCCTATGTGACAACTCAACTTCACGAGCTCATATCTTGATATCTGGGCAACAAATTTGTGCAAAATTTATATCGTTGGAAATATAATACAATGAATATAGCATCAAAAGTGATTCCCATGGCTAAAAAATTGATTATCATTCCTAGAAAATTAAAACACAGTCCTCCTATTTTAAATGGGAAATTAATTAAATTATGAAATGCCTCAAATAAAAAGAGTTTCCTATTACAGACATAAAATAATATATGTATGTAAGGTTAATTATGATATAAAATAGCATTTTGTACTACTCTAAGTGAGAAGAACGTTTTAATTAGATTGATTTCAAAAGAAATTTTAACATAAATTCTCAACGTTGACCTTTTCATACTTTCACATAAATACTATGTTATGTTGTTAAGAACCTTCTTTTGTTACTCTTGAGATAGTAAATAAGTATGGAATTAAAGAACAATAGTATTCTTGTTATTCTCTTATAACTTCACTATAGAATGGTATGTTGAAATACAATTTATAGTTAGTAGAACCGTAATAACTTTTTGATGTTAAACAACCATATTTGTGTACTTCTAACTATAGTAGTATGGTTCCTTAGGATTGGATGATGTCAGACAATGTTATTTAATTACCTTAGTTGCTTTTCTTTAGATGAATTAGATACTCGAAATCAATACATTGGAAATTACAAAGTTTGAATGGTATTCCTTATACATATCATGCCTGAATACAGTGAGTATTGCTTAAAAGATTTCTTAAGCATAGTAGATTATTCTATTGTGCCTTGAAGAATTTATGATTAAGTATTGTAGTTGGTTTAGTCTTGAAATTCGGAATAGGATTGAGGTTAAGGGATTTAGATACCTCCTTGTTCCTTAGAAAATTCGCCAATCCTAAGACCTTAAATGGTCAAAATCAATCGGATGAATCTTGGACTTGAGCATTGACTATGTGTCTTGGAGGTCCTAACCTTGTAGGGTAGGTTGGATGAGTATGAATTGTTGTTATCTTTATATGATGTGGTTGATCTATGAATAGCATTGAAGTTGTATCTGAATCTTATTGTGTATTGAGATAAATGATAATAGAATGTGTAAGTAATGACGTATGTTGTTTTCGTGTAACACTTGTCCTAACTGAGGCTTCAAAGAAATAAAAAAATCACTATTGTACTCACTTACTTGTATGCCATAACGTAGGGTTCGTTACATGGTGTGGCTTCATTGGTCAAAGAAGTTGAACATAAAGGAGATACCAATCTTACACAAAGGGAAATTGATTTAGCTTATGGTTTAAAAGATAAACAAGCAAACATATATTTACCCATACTATTTAGTTTTCTAAAATATTATATTGATGTATATGGCGTGTTTTTTTTCTTAATTTTCATAATTTCAAAGCATAAATATGTTTATCAATTGACAATACATTTTTTACGTGTCTGGAATAATTCAGTTGAAACACCACAATGCTATGTGGTGCAATGGCCACAAATTTCACATCAAAAAGTTGGATGAAAAGATGAAAATTTCTGATAGTGGGATAACTGTAGTGTTTCATGTTACTAATGTTTCCTCTAGAAGTGACATACATTGAGAAGTCTTTGAAAATTGATGTTATGGGTATTTGGATGCTATACTTGAGTGTGACTTTAAATCCTTCAAATTAGTTATGTTCGACATCAAATGGTACAAGCTACGAATGAATGAACGCGATCCTGATAGAACTGTTAATCAACATGCTAATGGATTTACCATGGTTAATACAAAGGACGTTGAGCTGGGATTAGAGACCTATGTGCTTCCAATGCAATGCAAACATGTATTTTATTCATAGGTTCCAGGTAGAGGGGGTTAGTCATATGTTGTTAGATATGATCCAAGAGGAAGGTCAGTAAAGTATAATGTAGCAGAAGAAGATGATATTGAAGAAGATGATGATGTAGAGGAGGAGTTAGTACATGTGTAAGAGGAATACATCGAATCCATTCAAGGAGATATTCGAGACAGTGTTCTGGATGAAGATGATATCGACGATGTGTTAGATGAATAACTCAAATAGGTCAAACCAAATGTAGTAGACAATGTTCTTGATGATGATATAAATGATGATTATATGAGTGGAAATGATGACATTGATGATGATGTTGATATGGCCAATCCTTTCAACATCAATTATGAACTGGATGATACATATGTTGAGTTGGATGAAGAAGAAGATTAATGATATGAAATGTATAATGAGGTATTCCTATAGCGAGAAAACCCTCCTATGGACTACACTAGGGTTCAACATGTAGGCAGATCTAACCGTCTAAAAGTCTCCTACTCTTTAGACTACCCCGACTATACCCCACATTCATATAAGAAAATACAAGATGAAAAGATCTGGTAACTCTACCTTAAACTCCGCATTCGATGTCAATCTTTTTGCATTCAATTTCTCCTCCACTACAAGTATCCTCCCAAGGCTAACTTGCATTCACAAAAAGACAAACGAATAACTACGAACATGCATCTCATATATGAATTAGTGGGTTAGATGTCATAATAAAACATGAATCAAACATAAATATTGAACACATCATATGGCGGAATAGAAAAAGTACTTCTTTTATTAGAATCACAAAGTTTACTTACAATGAGATCTGTGACTGCTCCTCGAACCTAGTCCGGGCTCCTCTTCACCAAGCTCCAACTACTTCCACATATCTTTCTCCTCTCACACTTCTCTCTAAGGAAATGGAATAGGCTTATGAATGAGGAAAAATGCAAGAATAGGGAATTCTGGCTCAAAACTCACAAGGTGGCTGCAAATTCTTGGGGCAAGGAGCTGATGTGAAATGGGCAGAGTTTCACTGTTCTCATGCTTAGATTTGGAATGAGACCCCAACACCTCATTTTATATGAAAAAAGGATGGTTATTCGGTTAGGTGACGGGCTATAGGCGGTGGAACAGTTCAGAAATTACCCAATAGTCTGTAATCTCAACGAATTCCTTGCAAATTTTTAATTTTTGCAACATTTGTGGGTATATGTGGGTTGTAATGGTGCATCTAGCGTATGTACATGATATGTAGTGGTGCATAAAGCATATGTACATGGGAAGTAGTGGTGCAGGGTGTGTACATATTCAAAAATAGGGTTTTTAAGAAGAGTTGCTTAGTGATGGCTTGGAAACAATAGCAAGTAAGATGGCTTGATGTCAAGTATGCATGTATGGTGAAATTTAGGGTTATAACAGATGCCCCCTAATGTATGAGGTCATAAGAGCATCTGATGCCGAAATACATTACAAATCTTCACCAACGTATGAAGCGAGTGAGCCCGGGACCAGAGTTCGGGAGGTGCCATCTGTAAAAATAATAATTGTCTCACCGTGACGGGCATACCCATGCTCGGGATGAAATAAATCATGGTTTCCAATCAAATACACTACAGATACATGTCATATAACTATATAAAGTGTATCCACAAGCAATACACAGTGGATCTACATCTAAAAATCAAAGATATACATGTATAGTATCCATCTTCAGGAAGCTGATGATGCCTGATGGCTGGAGATGAAGCCTTAAGAGCTTGAGCAACAACTTCAAGATCTTCAAAACTCAGGTAGGAGTGTAATGTGAGTGTATGACTTCACTACCCATAGGTCTTTGACGAATCATCTAGAACAGACAAGAGGATCTCAGTGATCAGGCAGAGAACTTCAGTTATTTCAAACAAGGACTTGATTGGAATTTTGGGATGGTCGGGCATGAGGTCAAGAGACAAACTATAGAAGGATGGACTTAGGCTGAGTAAAACTTCCCTTGGACAATAGAATGAAAAATGATCAGACTCAGGCAACATGAAATTGACATAAGTTCACGATGCAGGAGGCAACGCAAACTCTCCATGTGTTTGGAAGGATAACCAAATGGAGGAGGACACAACTCTATGTAGTGAGGACAACTTCATAAGGTAATATTAAATCCCAAATCTTGATGAACAAACAAAAAATGTGATTTTTCCAATGGTGACTCATTGTGCTGCCATAAAAAGAAAATAATTTTCCCATCCTCTTTTTGGGATATATTTGATTTTTTTTATCTTTATCAATATTTTGAAAGAGCTTGAAAAAGAATAAAAGAATGCTATGTTACAAAGGAGGAACGAGTGTCTCAATCATACTATTTTCAAGCGCAAGGAACACACTAATGCTCAAAGCAAGGAGACATGTGCAGGAAAAGGACACTCGGGAAAATTCCTCCATGGGTCAAGGTGTCAAGATGCAAAGGAAAAGTGCTACAAGGCTTGCATATAAGGCATGCTTCAGAGGTTCAGTTGAGAGCAACATGGAGCCGACGTTAGGCCAAAAACGCAGGGATGCAAATGTGATTGATAGGACACAATGAAACACCCTTCAATGTATTTTTTACGAGCCCAGAGAAGGTAAGATCGGTGTTTTTTTCATTTTTAGAGAGTCTGAAAAATCATAAAAGAAGACACCGCTGGGGTACCTTTTTCAAAGGTAGTCTAGACAGTTCGAAAAATGGGTAAACTAGCACCGAAAATACATCTATTCAAAACCATTTTAACGAGTGTGACAAAGAGAAGATCACTTGACAATATTTTCAATTTTAAGGAGTCTAAAAAGATATTAACTATCGACTCGCTATCTTTTTCTAGATTTAGTCTCCTTAGCCCAAAAAAGTAAAATTTGCTTAGGAGAACTCTCTCGGTGAGATGAATCTCCCGAGGTGTACCTTTTTGCTCCTTAATCTACAGGCCAGAAAATGGGGTAAACTCATGTTAGTAGATGTTTTTCTGAACCAATTAACGAGTGTGAAAGAACAAGGTCACTCAGAGATATTTTCAATTTTAAGGAGTCTGAAAAGATCTTAACTATGGAATCTGTAGGGGATGTTATTCTAGACCAATTAACGAGTGTGAAGAAACAAGGTCACTCGAAAATATTTTCAATTTTAGGGAGTCTGAAAAGAGCTTAACTATGGACTCCATGGGGGTTCCTTTTTCGTAAATTTAGTCCCTCAGGCCCGAAAAAGGGTTAAACTTATACCTGAGAATACTCTTCTAGCGAACCGAAGTTCCTAGAGTATACCTTTGTTCATACAATTGACCGTTCGAACTGAAAAATGGGTAAACTACCATCGAACAGACGTGCCTTCAAGTTTTAATTTGGTGAGCGTGAAGGGCAACAAGATCGCTCGACAATCTTTTCATGTTTATAGAGTCTGAAAAGGTCTTAAAGAAGACTCATTTTCTGGGAGTCCCAAGGGTGAGGTCAAGAGTGATGACATATCATACATATGAGGCTCAAACTTGTAATCAAGACAAGACTAATAAGGACTCCTAAGCGTAAAGTCCTTAATGACAACATGGACACCAAAATGCAACCAGGATCTACCTAGGGCATCCATGTAAAGGAAGGATCTACCACTAAATTACGACACTTCTAAAGAAACAATGATGATTCTGTGTCACAATTTGGTGGGATCGATCCTATGGAAAAGCAGAAAAGACAACAAGATGCAAAAAGTAGAGGTGGAATCCTAAATTAAATGCAAAAAGTTGGAAAAATGACTTTTACCAAAGGACCTTCAAAAGTGACCCATCTCTCAAAAATGTTTCCAAACCAACAGTAAAATGTATCGTAACATCCAATGAGAAACTCAAGAATCATACTAAATGATTTTCAAGCCAAAAGAAAAATGACAAAAGGCCTCAGAAAGTGGAAAAAAAGGCCAAAATAGTCTATAAATAGAAGTTGACAGCTCATTTTCACCATTGCAAGTTGAGAATTAACCAAAAATCCAAAACAACCCCTTCGCTAAAAGAGTTGATTCTTGGAGCTTTAGAGGACGAAACAAACTTTCACTCAGACCAAGTAAGTACAAATCAACCCCTCTTGCATTTCAATACTTCTATTTTTCATTTCTTTTGGTTTTTTGGGGGGCGCACACCTTTAAAAAAGGTTGGCCCTACGTGTACACGGGCTGTCCAAGGACAGCCCGCATATGCCCGTATTCAGAAAACAATCTACCCACGTGCATACACGACTGTGTCCAAGACAACTCACATACACCCTCAAAAAGTTAGAAAAATGAAAATGCAAGAGATAACTTCCTCCATGAACTTGTCATTTGACAAGATGTATGTCCACTGGAGAGAGAGGGAGAATGAAGAAATATATATCTTGGTCGATGAGCACCCTGTAGCTATGGCTGCATTGAGACAATGTGGTTTGTGGAATTTCTTTCTGTGTCCATTCATGAGGGCACAACCCAAGCTGCTGAATACCTTGCTGAATTAATGGCACCCTGACATTGAGGAGTTTATGTTGGAGGGGCAGTTGTTTACTCCAATGATTGAAGACATTTAATTTATGACTGGCCTCTCGAGGAGAGGAGAACCAGTCAACTTGCGTACTTTTCCCCTGGGCCTCACAACATTGCCGAGTTGATCAGACTACATTGCAAGGTTGGCACTAAGAAGGTAGGTTCTCAGGTGTCGATCCAAAAGATTACCAACCTATCATTGAAGGTGATATGTTTACTCATTGGGTGGATCACTAGATCTACGGCCTTACATCAGGCCTCCCGAGCACACATGCATTGTGTAGTGCAGTGCTTGAATGCATGATTGCTTGATTGGAGCACGACCATGCTAGACTGCATGAAGAGACAACTCACCGAGTTTCGCAGGCAGAGAAACAAAAACTTTGGATTTGGGACCATTTTGTGCTCATTCTTCTTTGAGAGGGTATCCAATATTAGTCCATAAGAGACAGTATGGGGGCATGTGTCCTTCTTCCCAGCAGTGTGTAGATGGGTAGCATTGCTGCCACGAAAAGGGTGCAGAAGGACCATAGAGGCCTTCGATGATACCTTTTTTGACTGGTGGGCACGACAGATTCCAGTGATAGAGGACTATCCCTATGTCAGGATCAAATTTTTCAGGGACCCAGACATGCCCGTACCTCCTGGAGATGAGTGAGGAGATCTAGGTATGTTTGTTTTTAATGTTATTTAATTTTTAGTTTATTTTTATATATATCATTTTTATGTGAATTAGAGTACCTGACAACTATGTATATGTTTATGTACAGATTTGGGACCAGTGCATCCAACAGACTTCTCGAGGACTAGGCAACGTCCTCAACCAGAGGCAGCACCAACTGCAATTGCCAGACCAACAGTAGTGGGAGCAGTAGCAGGGAACCTCCAGCCAAAGAGGCTGAGAGAGTTTTGAGATGGGTGGAGCGGAACCTCACCTCTCTCACTCATACAGTCCCTGTGGCAGAGATCGAGGATCTCCCACCATCAATGCAACCTCACGTAGTTGGGGTGTGACGGACCTAGGTCCAACTCTTCCCACATTTGGAAAATGTCGTGTTTCACTATGGCAGAGCCAATAGGCCTCATGCTTAGATAGGGTGGACTACTTACATGGAAAGGGAAGTCTTTGTATATTTTCGAGGGCATAAGCCCTGTGATGTATGTTGGACATATTATTTTTTGAGGCGCTTGTGCCCACCTATGTACTCTGAGACTTTCGATATATATATATATGTGTGTGTGTGTGTGTGTGTGTGTGTGTGTGTGTGTGTTTGTGTGTGTATTTACATATTTTTATGTCTTATGGATCACATTTTTACAATGTATGTACATGTGCATGTGTGTGCTTCTTTTTATGTGTGTGCAATATGCCAATCTAATACATGATTAGTTAGAGTATCTATCATTTGATTCAATATCCTAGGAACATGGATATACGTAATGTAATCAAAGCATCATTCTAAGAGACGTACCCCAAGGAACCGTCGATGTATATTAGGATCATAAATGCGGTAAACCCCATTCAACTGGGACACAACCAGTTGTGCATCTAAGTAGACCCAGAGGTGAGAGATACCATGTGACAAAGCGTCATGAAGAAACTCTATTACGGCCCTGTACTCAGTGACATTGTTTGTGGTGTGACCTAGAAATGTACCTCCAGAAGATAGCAACTGGCCTTAAGGTGTGAAGATCACTCAAGCTGCGGAAGAAAGCCTCTGAGTGTGCCGGCTAGCACCGTCTGTGAACCCAACGAACACCTCTGATTCACTTGACATCTGCCACAATGAAAAATATGACATCAAAACGACACGTCCATAAAACACAAAGACAAAAGCTAACTGTATAATATCTATACATGTGTACAAGAAGTCACCCAAGGTGACCCACCTATGAGTAATACTTCTTGAGGTAGAGCCCATTTCTAGGCTCTGCCAAAGAATTCACCTCAAAGTCAACCAGATGATAAACGCTTGTCTTTAATACCTCCTTCACAATGAGAGGTATGAACCACATGGGTTTGAACTTGCCTGCCCCCAGTGGATCCTTATCTTGGTCGTAGACTAGGACAAGGTATCCTTCGGAGAAAATTCAAGGATGAACGAACCGATCATACTTACACTTGACTCATTGCTTGTGAGCCTTGTTATCCAAGGCTGCATCCCAACGTCGCTCATCAAGATGCTAGAGATATAATAACTATTCCTCAAGTGGTGAAGTGTCTAGAAATAACTGTACTACCAACTTAAGAGATGGGATCTGGAATTCTATAGGAAAGACTGCTTCCAGCCCATAAACAAGTTGAAAAGATGAGAAACTAGTGGCAGTCTTTACATACATTTGGTAGGCCCACAATGTCGAGTACAAAAACAAATGCCAATTTGACTTGGCCAAATTGATCGTTCATTGTAGAATGGTCTTGAGAGACTTATTCACGGCTTCCACCTGACCATTCGCTTGTGGGTAGTAAGGTGATGAATGATATTTCTTCAACCCAAGATTTGATGTTAATTCAGACATCATTGTGTTCTGAAAGTGACTTCCACGGTTAGTGACAATCTCCTTCAGGATGTCGAACCTTTCTATAATATGATTAAAACTAAAAGGAGTTGGTGTTTCGCCACGGCTAGAGGTATCCATTGGAATCATTCTAGCGATACTTTCCATGTTACCTTTGACGCAAACTATGTGTGTATTCAGAGGACTAACAGGACAAGACCTAACTCCATTCATAGCCAACACAAATTCTCCTGCCTCTATTCTTCCTAAATCCGGGATAAATAATATCTGTGATGGAGATCATCCCAGGTTTTGTCCGGACCCATCAGTTCCTCTATAATCAGCTCGTCAGAGGGAAAGACCAAGTCTAAGGAATTGGTAGTGATGGGGGAACCTTGAGCCCAAATAGGCTATAAAACTGGATCTAACTCCTATGCGGGAGTTGGATCGAGGTCGGTCGAAGCTTGTTGGACAATGGAGTATGAAACTTATGCTGTAGACAAGGGCATGGACATGCCATGGTGCCCTGTCCCTTCCATCATGGCCGATGGGGAAGGAAGAGTCCAAAGATCGTTAAAGTAAGTCATGCGGAATGACGACACTTGAAAGATTTCAGCCTTAGGTTGGTCGGGGACATCCGATATGAACTTGACATCGTCGGACAGAGGTGGGTAATCAAAAGTGCCAATCAAAGGTGAGCACAAACCAACCCCTATATTGACAACATCGGGATGTGGATTATCAATCATCGGGACCGTGGATGCCCCCAATGAAGAGTCAGGACGGGAGAAGGGCAACTGATAAATGGACACGATCCAACCCTCATGTGGAAACAAAAAGACTTGGAAAACTATGGTGACCACTGCATGCATAGAATAGGTCCAAATCCTTCCTAATAAGAGGTTGTATTTGAGAGGTGCATCGACCACTTCAACTTTGACACACACGGTCTTTCCTCCTAGCTGCATGGTGAAAGAAGGAATGATTCCATGTGGTTTGAACGAATGACCATCAAAAGTGGTAAGAAGAGTAGGTGATGGAGACAAAATGGGTTGGCCAATGGCCTTCCAACACACCAATGACATCATGCATGTCGAGGCTCCCTCATCAACCACCGTGCGGAAAATATTTCGGGTAAAATTTTTCATGGTGTAAGACACTACTATCTGAAACACAATGTGGTATGGGAGATGAGGTTTCAAGTTGATCGTATCAATCATGATCATTCCTAGATTACAAGTCTCAGCAGATCCTAAGGTAGCTAACAAAGCCTTTCTCTGTGAAGGGAAGCTCTGGAGGACCTCCAAAGTAGACATCGCACAAGAGGTTTGTGAAAAATCTTCCACCATAGAGTAGTTCTAGGTGGCCCTTGCATTTGGATTGTGAGAATATTTCTTGAACTCCCCTTTTGGGATGAGTGTCATTGTTTCTCCCATCATATTCTCGATATGGAGAAGAACATATGGGTTTTCGGCTTCTTTACCCTTCTCAGAAGTGTTTGGCATTCCATAATCATGTGTCCTAGTTGTTATGTGAGAATCACGTTTCAGCAGATAAACATTAGAGGTCGAGGGATTACTAGACAATGAAGGGGGTCCCTGACTACCCCCATCCACATTCACATAGGCTTGATTTAAATTTTTCCCATAAGGAAATGGGTTCGTTAACACCGCAGGATGTTGTTGTGCCAATAACTTTTGGGCCTCCACGAGTCGAGGGCACAGGTGAGTCAGATGATCTTATGTGAAAAGGTTACATAGATACTTCGAATTTATTTTCTCTATGTTTCCCCTGCCAGCATTGTTGGTGGGTTTCTTATCTTCCTTACCCTTCTTTTGTTGTTTCTTCTTTCTGTTAGCCTGCTGGTTGGATTTCAGGTTCATTGATTGCACATTGTGTATGTATGGCATTTGAGTAGGGGGAGCAATTGAACTAGAGGTTTGGCTAGCCGTCATCTATTGTATCAACAATTGTTGCAATTGATTCGACAATGGATTAGTGGTATTTTATTGTGATGAACCAATGATACCATCGGCAAGTGGCCCAGACTTTCGTTTGGTCTTGTCAAGTATAGACCATGGCACATTTGGAAAAACTTCGTAAAGTAAACTAGACCGAGAGTATATTAGTTCTAGCTGTTGAGATCTCATTATTGCTTCTTCCTCAGAAAACACTCTTGATGTTGCAACATATTTGGATAACTGGGGTACCAAAGACTTAAGAAAACACTCCAGTAGGAATGTTGGTGGAACTGATACTTTTATCAAACTCTTTTGACGCCGCCATTCTCAGATGCGATCTTAGATATGGTCATCCTTTGTTTTCTTAAATTTGGCCAGCAATTCGGTGTCCGAATTTTATCTCACAGTTAATTGAAAATGGTTCAGGAAAACCATTGCCAATTCTCCAAAACTAGAGTATCTTGAGCAGTCGAGCTCGATGTACCATTTTGTGGCACTCCCAATAAGAGTGCGTTGAAAAAGATGCAACTGGACTGAGTTGTCTCTCAACGAGTTGGATGAGAACCATAGGTGAAAGGTGGTCACATGATCGCCTGGATATTCATTAAGCTTACCTTTGAACTTCGGAATGTCTAAGGGAAACTTTGTCAGCATGGGAGGCCAACGTGGATCATGACAGATTGGGTCATTTAACAATATTGAAAATTTTGGAAAATGCAACATTGCTAGAAACAATAGCTTAGGCTGTTGACTATGTACAGGGAAAACATGGCATGGGGTTTGACTGGCACCAGGTTGCCAGGAAAAGTTAGGTTGTTGACCAGGGTTCTGGTAAAATCCATGGCCTTGGCCAACGTTCAGATACTATGCTTGTTGAGATGTCATAGACTGACTCCCATAGTAGGATGTTGAGGGATGGGAAGGGATTTCTCCCAACGTTGTGTTCCAAGGATTCTGGAAAGGGTTTCCCCCTGCTGATCCGATAGGCATAGGTATTGAGCCTTATACGGGGTTCCATTGACCATGGAAGGGGTTTCCCTCGGTCGACATCCCTGACGAGGGGAGGGATCCCTGTCATGATTTCCAAGGTCCTTGTGAGGTGTTTTCCCCCTGTGAAGGAATAATACCCTGCATAGAATTTTGTGGTCCAAAGCCAGGGTTTCCCTCGGCCGAGATGGAAGCTGATGAGAATGCATTGTTACCAAACACGTCGAACAAAGAGAACAGAAAAGAACCCACCAATGTGGTGTTGGAAGAAGGTCCTTGACTACCTGCTTTGAACAAGCTATAGCTCATGTTCAACCAAACGGGCTGGTAAGAAGGATCGTCGAGCGAGGGGGACAACAGAGGTATATGACCCCCGTCATAAGGGAAAGCGTTATAGGGGCTTGTGGTTCCCCCCATGGACCCTTGTAGAGGAGTGTTTGAGCTCCCTACCCCTAGACCCATGGTCTGTAGGGTGGAGTAGGATAGGACCAAGTTCATATCAAAACTAGGCATCTCGTATGAGAATGGAGGGCCTATCGCACTCTGTGTGAACAGAGCAATGATCACCGCCATAGATGGAATTGGACCACTGCCCGAGGTAGGGGTGGTTGAGACCATAGTGGTCCGGACTTGTGAAGGTGAGTTAGGAGGCAGAACACCCCCTATGGTGGCAGTTGTTGAGGGAGTATGAGGACTCCCAGATGAAGTAGCAATGTTTGATTCCATCATTTCTTACAAGACTATTTGACGCTCGTGATGAGTTACCTTTGGAGGGACAACTTGTATCAAATTTGGCACTGACAAGTCAATGATCGGAGGGTTATACAGCCTGAGAGCTTCTGCTCCAAGGTCAGAAATGATAGGCTCCTCCAGATTCAATTTTTCTCCTCTCGGGGATGGCTCGGGCACAGTTTCCTGCGACTTGTTCTCCTCAAAAGACCCTTGCTAGTCTAGTCTTTTCCTTAGCAGTGGCAGGGGTGGCTCCAAATTAACCGGTGGCAGGCCAAGAAGCCTTCGTGACTGACAGAGATCCTAATCTTCCACCTTGTGAGAAGATCAATGAAACACTATGGCTTTTACTAACGTTGAAAACCAACACACTAGAAAAGTTCCTATGAGATAAAGCAAGCAAACCACTAACTAGTTGGAAGAACAGTTACACCAGCCAACACTAGAGCAACTTACTGGTGCAAGTGCAACTCAAACACGGAAGCACCCTCCGAGTATACTCTACAAAGTGTGGCCCAATGTCTACCGTAGGTACCACGGTATACCCCTGCAGTCACCTGTGTAAGTCCCTAAAATAAAGGCAACTAGGTTGTCAACTCACGAACAGTCACTAGGCAGGTACAATTGATAGTCAGGTGGACTGCAATGAGAAGGGTATCAAGCCCAAAACCTATTGAGGGTATTGAAAGAAAGTGTTCTGAAAGATGACTAAGGACCTCGAACGGATTCGAGATCCATGAAGCTCCGTGGAAAATGTGATCGACAGAATCCCAAGACAAGTCCTCTATATGTGTTCCCCACTACGCTTGGTCCGACTTTGGAATGGTTATATCTACTACATTTCCACATGCAACCTCGTGTTTAACCCATGTGTTAGATGGGGGTCTTGGATAAATTTCACATTTACTGGACTTTTGACACTCCCTAGCACTGACTCCTATGTTTGTTTTTAAAACCTTGAAGAGTTTCCTCTCCAACCTAAATCAAGGCTCTAGCCTAGACTAGTTGATGGACCCTACAAACATAAAGTCTAGTAAATTTTAATTTAGCATTAATTTTAAGTGGCTTGTTTTAATTCAAGGAAGCGGTAATGAAACTAGTGGTGTGTTTTAAGAGATGAAAGAGAAGAGCATTAAATGAAACTGAAAGAAAAACTACTTCTTTTTGAAAAATAAAGGTTTGCAATTTTAACTCTTCAACCAACTTTTCAAACTAACTTTTTTTTCTAAGATCTTTTAAAGGAAAACCAAGAAACAAGATTTCGCTCAACTACAAGCTACTTAATTTTCTAAGCATTCAGTAAAGAACTTAAGAAAACACTTTTTTTCCTGACAAGCAATATAACTAACCTAACTACTTAACCAAACAAGGAAATAAAAATATTTTTCTATTTTTTTCGTTTATGCTTCAAATGCAAAACTTGAAAATAAATTCTTTTATTTTCCTTTAAAGCAATCAAAAGGGGAAAAAGTGAAGATAAGATAAGACCAAAAACTAACTCTTGGCCCACTATGGATCGCAGGGAGTCACTAACGATACCAAACAAGATGATCAGAAAAGACTCACAAACTCATCCAAAACCCTTTCAAAGAAAACATAAGAAATCTTAAAAGAAAAAGCTAACTGACGTCAAACCTAGGCTAAAGAATGTAACAACAGAAACCAGTACTAGATCAAGAAAACCCCTGAGAAGTATGACTTCAATCAGGGAAGAGATTGATTGCCTCTTCTTGAAAAATAAATTCTTGACATAGGCACGCTACTGACACTTCAACAACCTGTGTATGTACGTGGGTTGTCTAAATATAGGGCGTGTATGTACGCGTGCAAACCCACTACAGGCCATGTACACCTCTGTAACTTCTCAAAACAATAAAACTAACAGTGAGGTTGACAAGGCAGGGAGTACTGGTATGGAAAACCAGAATCCTTTAAAGACTCAACAACTTACATAGAACTCAAAAAGGTAATCAAACCAATTAAAACACCTGAAAATATCCCCTAAAAACCCTAGAGGCATCCTTAGTATGGTCGCCAATTCTGCTATAGTGGGAAAACGCCCCTATGGAATACACTAGGGTTCAACATGTAGGCATATCTAACCATCTAAAAGTCTCCTACTCTTTAGACTACCCCGACTATACCCCACATTCATACAAGAAAATACAAGATGAAAAGATCCAGTAACTCTACCTTAAACTCTGTGTCCGGTGTCGTTCCTTTCGCATTCGATTTCTCCTCGACTACAAGTCTCCTCCCAAGGTTGATCTGCATTCACAAAAAGACAAACGAAGAACTACGAACATGCATCTCATATATGAATTAGTGGGTTAGATGTCATAATAAAACATGAATCAAACATAAAGATTGAACACATCATATGGCGGGACAGAAAAAGTAATTATTTTATTATAATTACAAAGTTTATTTACAATGAGATCGATGATTGTTCCTTGAACCTGCTCCAGGCTCCTCTTAACCAAGCTCCAACTGCTTCCATTGTTACACATTATTTTTCTCACCTTGATGATGATTTTACAAACATGTGTTTAGGCTCTCAAAATGATCGTTTGCCTGAGAAAAGTAACTCCTTTCTTCCCCTACAAGACTGATTTTTGGAAGGACGCTACAAGATGTTAGTATTACACAGTGCAAAAATCCTTGATTTCCACAGGCTTCTCTATAGCTAGCCCACGGGGTTTCCATGGGCTTCTATATAGGTAGGGTGCGACGGTGTTTTGAAGGCTAAAAGAAGAAATAGGTTCATGAAGTTTCTAGAAGGGGGATCTTCTAGAATGTGAGGTGGTGTCCATATGGTTGTGATCTTATTGGTTTCTCTAATTTGGTGGGATCATCCTCATCCTTTTAACCACTTCACCTTCTCCTATATAATCATGGTTTTATCATGGAAAAGGTTAAGCAAGATTAAACATAGAATTGATGAAAGAATAGGATGAAGACTGTGTGAAGAATCCCGTTTCATGTGATGCTTGAGGCCTCCATTTGTCCATCAAGATTTTGTGGATTATCTTCATGTGGATTTCAAAGAAAGTGTATGTGTGTGTTGGAATGAAGGACCACTAAAAGGGAACTTGCGACATCAAGTCAATTCGGTTGTATCTTCTACTTTTCATTAATATAATACGATGGCATGTCTTTTTCCCATAAAATTCTTAGTATTTTATTACATGATTTCTTGATCACATTTTTAGGTTGTCATTGAATTATACTATTGTTTATTTCATGTTTGTTGGCTTGTGTCATTATATATCTGATCTCGTAGGAGCACCGGAGTGAAGCAGAGACAAAAAAGATATAAGGAAGCGATTCATAAGGTATGTTGTCTATTCCTTCTTTGGTAGTAAACTCAATGATCATAGCTTAGGGAAAGCGTCATGTTCCATCTTGTTTTGTTATATATCCAGGTGGATCTAGGGGGATTAGTTCATGTCTGCATCTACCGATTCATCCAATAACAAAATTGGTCACTATGTTGGGGATACAACTTATTTGTGGTTTTATGTGGGCCATTTTCTTTTAGCCTATCCTTTTCATTATGTTTCAATCTGAGTCTGTGGGAGATCCAACAAGACTCTCTGGACCTGAAAGTTTCATCATACCTTCAATCATCTTTCCAAAATTTCCTTGTTTACAAACACTTTTGCATTGTAACCTATACAGAGCTTGCAAAAACCTTTGATTTCCGCACCCCAACAGTTTATCCCAGTGCGGGATTTCCGCACCCTGCTTGTTTCTAGCCTGTGGAAATGACTTATTTCCGCACTGTAACCTATTGTTGGGTCGCGACAGTGTTTGCAAAAAAAAAAATGGATTGGGTCTGGTCACCTCTTGATACCCAGTTTCTCTTTATCATCTGGGAGGAACTTTTAATCCCAGTTCCTAACTGTTTCCTGAGTGTTTAGCTTGTTGTCGATTGGTTTTCGGAGATGGAACACCTCTCTTAGTCATTTTCCAGTTTTATTTTTTATTTTTATTCAACAAGGATATAATATCTGATCCCACATATGAATGATTGGTTGATTAAAAGTTTGTTGATTGGATTTAAATGTTTTGTATTGATTACTTTTTTCTGGGTTGCTTGCTGACTAGAAATATATTTGTTCATTTACATTTGATTGAATACTTTCTTGCCATTTTTTACTTTTATATTCATTGAAAGTTTCACTTGGGTGATTGTTGAGTGTGCCATCTTTCTTGGATTACTTGTCCTTTCTTCATAATATTCCTGATTTGGTTTTAGAAAGGAGGAATTTAAAATCACTTATTCTATTAAGTAATCATTAAGAAGAAAGTTTTTGCATTCAAATTTTTTTTTTTAAAAGGAAAGAAGAGGAAAAATTGAAAGTTTTATTGTTTATGGTTGTTTGAAATTGAGCTCATTCAAGAAAAAGAAAGTATTGTTCATAGATTACATCATTCCAGAAACACATCTTCTCCCTACTGTAGGTAGAATTCATTGAACAAAAAATTGCATCATTCATCTTTCATTTGCATGTTATTGGTTCAAGGTCTCACACAACATTCGTTTCATTTCTATCTCCTTCTTGCGTAAACAACAACCTATAAAAACACTACGTAATTATAAAATTCACTTAGAAACTTTTGTTTTCTAGGGTATTTTACACCAACATTAGCTAGGCTAGCGCTTTGGAATAGGTTGTGAGGCACACTCTCCAAATCATAAAACACACAATAGTATTTTGTGATAGGGAGTGTTCAAATCCATTGGCAACATTTTGTCCTGGGAAGCCCTTCTCACACAAGGGTCAAACCTGAGGTCTCATTAACACTGGTAGAGTTACTCACCCTACTTTGTCAGTCTTGGTGTAGAGAGTGCGCGTATTATGGGGGTTGCTTAAAAGGTATACCCACAATGATGAGTGGAAGGCTTTTGAGTTTATTTCAGGATAGATACCTTGCCCTTGCGTGTGGATCAAACTGTCGACTATTTCCCCAGGCATCATTGTTGTTCTTGGTAACCTTAGTAGCCTATTTTCTTACGATATTACACAAGGTTAATGTGGAGGGGCAAGTATTCATGGTACCCGGAATCGACGTTGGCCAAACTCACCCGGGCTCCTTGGAGGGTATACCCATGATTATGTGTGGGATATTGCACCAGGGTGTAAGTCCATTAAGCAGGTCGTCAACGTAACTTTTCCACCTTCTCTACCCTAGCCCCTTCTTATCTTGACTTCGTGATGTTCGATTTCATCACTAACTAGTGACTTCGAAATAAAAAGGTTTTGTTTTCTTGGTGTGATTCCTAGGTTATATTAGCGAGTGTTGTTGTTTTCCATAGTTGGCCATAAATTTTTTCCATAAAGTATTTGGTTCAAGAAATATTGACCCTCCATGCCATTCACGTAGAATGCAAGGCCTGCCCCCAGAAGATCTAGAAGGTTCTCAACCCTTTCCTACCAATCCACCGGAGGGCTCTCCTCAACAGAGCGAGGTCCAAGACACTGCCACTCCACGAGTGGAAAGACCTGAATCTTTATAAAATTTCCAATTTACTGGTTCTCTAGAGTCTCTTCGACTTCCTCACGGTTTTGAGAGATGTATTCTTCGACTAAATTCATCCAGAAACCTTGTTGTTCAAACTTCTGGAATACCAACCAGACCTTTTGCAGACCTTGAAGGCCAATATCCTTTTTGGACTACTGACATATTTAGAACCCCACCCCATACAGTGCGTGATATTTTCAGCCCCGGGGTAGGCGCTGATATATCTGTCGAACTTGAGCTACCCGAAACATCTGATATAGACACGATACCCAGTACAACTGCCCATATTTTCGTTGGTTCAGACACCCAGTCAGTTGATCCTAACTCAACCATCCCCCTTCATATGGCCCATTCTACAATGGTCCCAAACACTATGACTATTTCCACTGGGAATACGGTGGCTAGCCAAGCCCCTATTGGCACACCACTTTTGCCTAGACCTACCCTGTCACTTCCCCCTGGGTATAATTCATTGAATACTTCTATTCCTACTCCTACTCAGGGTCCATCTAGAGCTTCTAGATTTTTTCCTCCTCCTAGGTACAGTCTTGCTGTCAGTTTCATTTCGACACTTCCCCAAGTCCCCTCCGGAGGGTCTTATCCACCTTTCACCGACGGACCTGGCCCTAGTGGCATTACTCATTCTTTCACGCCTAATTATTAGATTCCTGTTGGCAGACAATTTACCCCTGGGGGACAACCCCCACCTGAAGGCCACACCCAAATTGGGACACAACCCCCATTTGGAGGTCAAACCCAAATTGGGACACAACCCCCTATTGAAGGACAACCCCCACCTACCCAACCCTATGGAAAAAACATCCCATCAGCCTTGGCCCTGTATTGGAACTTTATTACCCAGGGTAACCCTCAATCGACTGGGGGGAAACAACCCCAAGTTATCTATTTCATACCCCCCGTACAGGCCAACCATACCCAGGTCCTTCCAATCCTATTTGGGGTTCAAACGTTCATCCTAGTGTGCCTTTTCTAGGGAACATCCATAATCAATACAACCCCATGGGCTACATGCCTCCACACCAACACCTGAATCTGCTAGGATCTTCGCATCACATGCAAACTGCTTACGGTCCTACTGGTATACCGATGGAACTTCCTCCCCAAAGTCACCAGTACCCACACATGAATAGACAGTTACCCTTTTTAGCCACTTTGGATCTACCTGACTTGTCTAGAATCTTGAATGACCCTATCCTACATTCTCCTCATTGGCCCATTATATCGGCCAATTTACCGTCCCACATTCCCAAATTCGATGGTAAACCTAGAGAGGACCCAAACAACCATTTCATGAATTTTCACCTTTTTTGTTCATCCAAATCTTTGATGGATGACTCCATTCAATTACGACTCTTACAACGAACTCTCACGGGTTTGGTTGCAAAGTGGTATATAGAATTACCACGAGGCTTCTTCACTAAATTTAACACCCTCATTGTGGATTTCCTTACACACTACCAGTTGCCAATTTGTTATGAAAGAAGAACTGAGATTTTGAGTTCCTTCAACCAAAATAAAGCCACTCACATCTCTGATCACAAATTTCATGAGTGGCGACGAAGATGACATTTGATCAAACTCGATCTTCCCGATCATTTATTGGCGCAGTGGTTCATGAAATCATTTGTGAATAAAATCTCTCGTGATATTTCCATAGGTGGAGTTGTCACAGAATAACAGGTAATCAGTCGCACTCAGTACCTTCATCTCGTTTATTCACAAACAGGTACTCTTTACGACTTACTCCTTGATTCACCTCACCCTTCTACTACCGCTACCTCAACTACCCCTATTGCTTCTCATGCGACTGATGGTGTGATTGGAACTTTCCATACTCAACCTCAATCTACGCAAGCCTCTCCCACCAAACCCAAGTCTAATTCTTCTAATGTTCAAAATTCTCCAACTCCTACTCCTTCCACCGACAAAACCACTGAGGTCAACTCCGTTCAAACTACCCCCGCCAGAAAGAATAAATCTAAAAAAGGAAAGGGTAAGAACAAGGAGGATAAAAATAACCCACCATCTGAGAAAACAAAAAGACAACCTATTGATGATAAGGATAAACGCAAATCGATATATCCTTGCCTTATCTGTGGTGATGATCACTACACGAAAGATTGTCCAAGACGTGTTGAGGTCACTAAGTTCCTTCAAGGGACTGCGAAACCTCCCACACCTATTGTTTTTTCACAACCTTTCCCTTCTCAACAACATGCCCAATTGGTCATTCATGACCAACCCTCTCCTTCTACCACTTCATACGTCCTTATGTGTATGGGTGATTTAAAAAATAATGATATTGCTATCGCCACTCGGGCCAAAGATTATTCTCCCTCAAAGGAGAAAGTTGACGATATACCATCTTCGTTGGTACAACCAACTCCCTCGACTTCATATCCCAATGGTCCTCTTCATCTCGAACGATCGAGCCTCGATATAGTCCTTTTCCCTCCTCCAAATGGCATTTTTCAAAATTCTTCCTTCAACCCTCATGTGTGTGCAACTCAAAACTACAACATTGTAGAAGATCTTGTGCAAGAACCCTCTGCAATGTCAGCTCTTGAAGTCCTTCAAAGTTTCCTTGCGCAGCGGAAGGCTCTGTTAAAGTTTATTGGTGGAATTGAACCCATGGATATAAATTTAATAATTTTTGATCTAGAAGATCACATTCCAAGGCTACCTCCTCAACTAGTGTTTCAGATACAAGTTTTTGCAGAAAACAAGAATATCTGTAAAACCGTAATTGACGAGGGCACCTTGACATGCGTCATGTCTATTACCTGTTGGAAATCCATCACCTCTCCTCCTCTCACTGAATCACACAACACACTCAAGGCCTTTAATGGATCTAGTTTTAAACCCTACTGTGTTCTTCCTTCGTTGCCAATTACGTTAGAAGGAAAAATGGTCAACGTTGAGGTTGAGGTCTTCGATGTGGCTATTGATTACAACCTC
Source organism: Picea engelmannii (assembly GCA_009831015.1). Classification (NCBI taxonomy): domain Eukaryota; kingdom Viridiplantae; phylum Streptophyta; class Pinopsida; order Pinales; family Pinaceae; genus Picea; species Picea engelmannii. The sequence goes on along the minus strand of ML808653.1, from coordinate 193,809 downwards.
TTACTTGGTTGTAGTTGGATTGATTCCATGCATGCAGTTGTCTCCACACTTTTCCACGTGTTACGTATCCCACACCAAGGAAAGGTGGTTAGTGTCGACCAACTGGCCTTCTTTAACGTTGATTCTCGTACTAGCAACGTACTTTTCATTTCAAAAACACCTCCCGGGTATGAGAATGCCAGTGTGGGTCTTCTTAAATATTCTACTTTGATGGGTACATTCCCAATCCCACCACCCGACATTCCTCCTTCATTTGTCACATCAATCAACATGATCTCTACCTCTGTCCATGAAACCCCCGCGTCTCATGACCCATGGATAGTACCCAACCCTGGTGATTATCTTTGCTATGGCGTACACATGCCTTTGAGTTCTGTTGAATCCACCTATCAATCCATTCAATCGGAAACCCCTTCTACCCCTTCTATTGTTGATTCATCTCCTGATCTGTTTCATGTTATTTTTCCTATGGACGAGATGATTATGTTGGTTATGTCCATGGAAGATACCCCATGGGACGATGGGCATCATTGTTCCATTCTCTTCCTCAAACAACACACCATAGAGAGATACCAACGGATTTCAAATTCATCGATCGTTGTTGTCATTTCCTCTATTCCCGAGTCAACCCACGATGTGCTTTACGAAGGAAACTTGAGTAATATTTCACCCACTATTCCTCTTGACATATCTATCAAACCTGGAGTTGTCGAAAATGTTCATATCAGAGCTGGTTGTTCCAATGATGAAGTCGTCACTTATAAAGCTACTTTTCAAGAATTTTGTGACGTTTTCACCTGGAGCTACGAAGAGATGTTGGGTATTGACCCCGATATCATTGTACATGAAATTAAGACTTACCCAAATGCTAAACCCATTCAGAAAAGACTTTGCCTGGTCCACCCCCGTAAAGTCGTCGCCATCAAGCTTGAAGTCGAAAAACTTCTCAAGGATGGTTTTATCTATCCTATGGCTTTAACCAATTGGGTATCCAATCTAGTTTCAATCAATAAAAAAGAAGGCACGATCCATGTATGCATCGATTATAGGGATATTAAAAAAGATTATTCCAAAGACAACTTTCCAACCCCCTTCCTTGATCAGATCATCGACGATTGCGCTGAGAGAAAAATCTTCTCATTAATGGATGTTTTCTCCGGCTATAACCAGATCAACATTTTACCCATGGATCAACAAAAAACTTATTTCATTTGTCTTTGGGGTACTTTTTCCTACTGAAAACTTCCTTTCGGTTTAAAGAATGTTGGTGCGACTTTTCAATGTGCCATGTCTTATAGTTTTCATAATATAAAGCACATCATACAACCATATCTTCATGATCTATCGACGCATTCCATGCATCGCCAAGACCACCCGAACCACCTTCGAGCTATTTTCCTTCGTTGTTGTTACTACCGTATATGTTTAAACCCACATAAATGTGTTTTTTGTGTGGATTCTGTTAGAAAAACAGGATCGCGGAGCAATAAAATAAAACAAATGCGGAAACAAAACACAGAAGATACACAATACAAGAGAGACACAGATTTATGTGGTTCACCCAGTGTGGGCTATGTCCACTAGAGAAATTGCCAGGTCCTTTATTTATTATTATCCAGCAAAATGAAGGGATACAACCTACAACAAAACCCGTTGTAACTTCCTCTTCTTTCTCTCACAGTATCCTCTCTTAGAATACAATACTCACCAACATACATAACCGCAATACATTTCCCTCATAAAAGATGGTTGCCTTATAGGGAAAAAAACCCTAACATAATCTCTATCGTTAGATTTGTGACCTTATAATGAACAGTCTAGATTTACAATGAAATTACAATATACTTTTACAAGGCAATTTTTTCTTCGAGGGCTTCACCCCCGAACCCCTACTGGGGGCCCTCTTGCCCCCAAACCCCCCAACCGGGAGGATAGCCCCCCTGAACTCTGCAGAGGGGGTACCCCCCCTTTGCACTCCCCCGCGTGGAAGAGTGTACATACTTCTGGGGTGTAAATACTTCATGGGGTATAAACACGGCTGAAAGTAAAAGACCTCTAAATCAGGAAGATAATCAGGCTCCACAACCAATAGATTCTAGCCAACTTCTGGGTTTCATTGTGTCATGTCTAGGAATTAGGGTGGATCCTCTTAAGGTTGAGGTCATCCTTAATCTACCTCCTCCTTATACCTTACGCCAACTCCAAAGTTTGCAAGGGAAGGAAGACGTTTTGCGTCGTTTCATCCCAAATTACACTGAGTTAACATTAGGATTTACTTGATTGTTAAAGAAAGGTTCTACATTTGTCTAGGACGAGCCTGCAAACAAAGCCTTTGAAGCTTTAAAACATTCCCTTACACGTACACCACTACTTTTCCCACCAGTTTACAGTCGATATTATTTCCTTTACCTCACCGCTTCGGACTCTACCATTGCTATGGTGTTAGTCCAAGAAGATGATTTGCATGAAGAACATGTAATATATTATTTGATTCAGAGTCTCACAACTATAGAAGCCAAATATTTACATGTGGAAAAACTAGCCTTGGTAGTTGTTCAAGCTGTTCAACGTTTTCATCACTATATCCTATTACGCAAGACCATCATCATTTCTGCTTGCAACCCTATGAAGCATATTCTTACACGCCAATTGCTAGGGGGAAAGTAATCCAAATGGATTTTCATCCTCCAGGAGTTCGACTTAGATTTTGAACGTGCTAAGTCCAATAAGTCACTAGTTTTTGCCGAACTGATATGTGACCTTCCCTCCGCTGAGACAAAAAATGTGGCAGAGGATTCCTTACTAGACGAATCCCTTTTTCTGATCAGTTCTGATGATTCTTGGTATGGATATATTATCATTTATCTCCAGACTCAAACTTTCCGGCCATACCTCTCTAGTACAGACTGTCATCAAATCCTCTATCAAGCCTGTCAATACATCATTCTCGGTGACACTCTTTATCGCCATGGTGTTGACTCTATATTTTGACATTGTCTCACCTTTGATGAGGCTGAGAAATCTTTGAATGAATACCACTCTAGAGCGTGTGGCATTCATATGTCCGGGTATGACACTGCCCAAAAGATCTTACAAGTAGGGTACTTCTGGCCTTCTTTATTTAAAGATTGTATAACTGTTGTCTAGAAATGCCATGCTTGCCAAACATACAATCATAAGATAAGATCTCATCCTTCTCCCTTAGACCCTGTAGTTTCCATTGGACCTTTCTCTAAATGGGGTATCAATTTCATGACATGTAACCCTCACTTGGCCAAGGGGCATGGATACATTATTGTAGCCATGGATTATTTCACGAAATGGGTCGAGGCAATTTCTACATTCGACAATACTAGAAAAACTGCATCCCTATTCATATTCAATCATATCATCACACGATTTGGAATCCCACAAGCTATCATCACTGATCACGGTATCCATTTTGGAAACTTCATGATGTGTGAGCTTACCAAAAAGTTGGGTCTTCGACATGAAAACTCAACCCCCTACTATCCACAGGCCAATGGCCAGGTTGAAGCGATAAACAAAGTTTGTATCACCATGCTTCGATGGATATTCACAAGACAAGTTGGCACACAATGTTGTTCTCAACATTATGGGTAGATCGGACATCTGTGAAGTCTACCACAGGTTTTACACCATTCCAATTAGTGTATGGTATCGAAGTTGTTTTGTCGATTGAATGTGAGATACCATCTTTGAAACTAGCCGTTGAACTTCTCCCAAACACCTCTGTCGAAGAGAAGCATCTGTTGTATCTAATGCAATTAGAAGAAACCCATCGTGATGCCACCCTGGTTATTGAAACCCAGAAAAAATGGGTCAAAGCCCAGTATGACAAACATGCCAAACCACACGTTTTCTCTGAGGGTGATCTAGTTCTACTCTATGAACAAGATCATGATTTACTAGGGGCCGGAAAATTTGAGGCTATGTGGCGAGGCCCTTATATTGTAAAATGAGTGTTGGAGAAGGGAGCCTATGAGCTAGTAGATTATGATGGAATTCCTTTGAGTGAACCCAAAAATGGGATTTACTTGAAGAAGTACTATACTTAAGCTATCTTTGCATGAGTGCTTGTATTTTTACTGTACCATACTTTTTGTGTGATTTTTACATTATTTGGTTTCCACCCTAGACCATTTACCTTGCATTTTGCTTGGTTTCCATATGTCGGAGTCTTCGCTACCCCACATTGTCTTTGCCGATGGTGCTAGTCATAGTACTTAGAACTTAGCTTCTGCTGGGTAATCTATGCACCTACAAACAAACTTATCAGTCTGCCCAGTTTTTGCCTCGGTCATGCAACCAATAATATTGCAGAGTATAGCGCATTCATTGAATTGTTGACCGATGTTATTTCACTTGGGATCCATCACCTGGTTATATGACTTGATTCGCAGCTAGTAGTGCTACAGTTAAGTAATGTCTATGCTATATGAAGTCCTACTTTGTTACAGATATATCTACGAAATCACCTCTTGGAACATCATTTTGATTATATTGAGTATCAACACATTCCTAGATGTCTAAATACATTAACCAATGCATTAGCTAATTATGTGTTAGACAGACATATGATACATTTATAAATCCAATCACATATCACATGTTGTGTATGAAGAAAAATAAGTTGGTAGAAGCCTCATGTATATATATATAACGTTAAAATTTTATTACAAAAAGGTGCTTTCCATCCAAAGATCAAAATATCAAAATATGAAACCCATGGCTTCTACAAAGTAGTATCATGGATGCTGCTCATGGTAGCATACTATTGCTCGTGCCACCCTGTGGAGTAGATGTCTCGGTGAACCAGACACACCTATGGTGTGGCGATGATAACGCCTCGGGAGCTCGTCGATCGAGATATCTAGGATGTCTACAGTCAAACCCTCTAGATTCTACTCGATTTCTTTGTAATCGTCAGCATCCCATCCTTCTACTACAACTTCTTCCCCTCACCTATGGATAGGGGATGTACCTGAAGGCCGGTATGGCCCTACGTCTGCATGGTCAAAATGTTTTTATTATTCATTGGATTGGAAACATAAAAAATATTTGATATTTTAAAAAATTTACAAAAACACCATAAAAGAAATTTTTTTTTCTTACCTAGGTCCCCCCACTGAGAACCCTCTAGTAGCACCAAGTCAAGGTCATTGCGAAAATCCATCTTGGCATACGCGTAGTCATTGATCATCAAGATTTGAGGCTTCATCCAATCAAAAAATGTATCATTGTATTTAATAATGGGACCCGCTACATGTCAGAACATGAGATCACACCACCTCTTCATCCATGGATATCATGGCGCTGGTATATTCCAATCTACCTGTAGGCATAAATGAGGGACTCTTTCTAGGAAGAAATATACCAAAATGGATCCATACCCAGATTGATTCAACTCCCCATTCTTGCTCTTGGTCAACTGTCTCTTCATACTGTAGAGAAGGCCATCACACTAGTTGAACACATGAGGTTTTGTGCATTCCACGACATACTGAAAATAGCTCTAAAGAGACATGTGCAAAGATGCAATCCCCACCATCCTTGCAATGGTGAAAATAATAGTTCGGAGAATCAAATCCTAAACCCCTCTGATGGCTACCTTGTCTTTGCGTCTCTCGGCCTCAAGTTCACAATAGCGACTGATGTATTCACTCATCGGAAGACCTCTGCCCCGACCTCCTATTAAGGTCATGTGTTCTCCATGACGAGATAGCCCCATCAAGAAGTAAATTTTTTCGATGTCCAAAGAAAGAACACAGACACCCACATGAAATATATGATGGTCTACATCCCACATGTGGACCAGGTACTCTAATAGCCTCAATTGGGCTCTCATGCCTTGGATTTTGAAAATTTTTAATAATTCGAACTATCGAAGGGCATTGATGGTGCTTGGATCATTCAAGGCCATAAATTCATCTTCCTCATGTTCCCGTTCTTTCCATTCCAACAATTTTTCAATCAAATACCTGCATGGAGACGAGGAAAGGAAGTTAGCATTCTCAATCATCAATTTTGAAATTCATTTTTGGGAAAACGCATGCATAAATTTTGGGGTTTTCGGCCGCCGCAGACAAGCTTTTAGTACAGTGCGGGGTTTTTGTAGGTGAGACATAGGTCCTGATACTAGCCACCTGCGGTGGCCCTAGTGTGACCCTACCGGTCCAAAAACTCATCTAAAAACAACCTTTTAACCAAAGAAAATGAATTTCAATCCACTGAAAAAGTAGAGGATGACGAGCTTACCGTGTTGATGGAGACCATTTTCTGAATGATCATCTATGCTTCTCGCAATCGACAACCAAAATATGAGGTGAAAACAGAGTTTCTAGACAAGTTTTTGATGAAATAGCAATAAGAGGTCTTACCCCCTTTTTATTTCCCTTTTTGTTTTTTCATGTAATATTTTATATTATTTTAATGCATTTTATAATACCCTAATGGTTTAACGGTCATGTGAGTTTGTTATGTCTCACATATGTGAAGACTAAGGTCTTGAACAATGCCGTATGGATTATTTTTTCTTGATTTGTATTTTGTTTTTATATATATCAACACTTTTTAGGGTTTTTCAGAAAAACCTCGAGCCTAGTCTTTGATCATCCTCGTGCTCGAAAATCGATGAGAATGCAACTGAGTATACTTTTGTAGTTTTTCATACTCATCATGGTAACATGAAAAGTGAAACCCATGGATTACCCTTTAATCTATTTTCACACTCCATAAAAAGGAAAAGATTGTCGAGCAACCTTGTTCTTTTCACACTCGTAAAAGTATTTGAAGAAAGCGTTCGATGGGTGATAGTTTATCACTTTTTTGGTCTCATCGAACTACTTTACGAAAAAGGAACTGGTTTAAGTGTTTTTTAGACTCTCAAAATATGAAAAACTCCCGAGTTTTCTATCTTTGGACTCGTTAAACAAACATTGAAAGACCCACATGGGACCGAACCACTCCTTCTTAGGGTTCTTTAAACATACTCCGAGGGACTCATCCGAAGGATGAGCTTACATCAATAAGCATATGTTATCTTCCTCAAGATTTCATAAAAACAAAGAGGTACTCACCCAAAATGGTGGGGGGAAATTTGGAAAAGAGATGTGTCTCTGTATTTGTGTTAGTGGCAGTAAGTGTCGCTCTTGAACATGGCACCCCCTTCATCATTTGAATCCGGGTTGGGAAATCCATTTGTCTCTCATCTGACTTTCTGCAAGTTCATATCTTGGGTTGTCTTTGAGTCAATGATGCAAATACTAGTGTCGTGCCATTCATATGGTCAAGAGGAGTCCAACCAAGCCCTCTATTGAGTTGTCCATCCGCAGTTGTCAATTCCTACCATGTCGGCTTTCCTTGTGTCCGTTTCAAATCATGTTCGTACTTTTATCTACCCTAAATATATTACTTATTTCATGTCATTGATGGGGGATACATCAAGGCCCTCCTGTGATGAGTCTTTTCCTGTCAACTTCAACTCATTATCCGGGAACAAGACTTAGAAATCATTTAGTACCTTGGAGCCTGAATGCCTTAATGGCAGGTTTCTTCGCTCTCGACAGTGGATTCACATCATTGGTCCCTGATCAAGAGATTCTATCGAATGTTTGACTTCAACTCATTTATTCACATTCATTGGATTGTACTAGAATACCTTGAGATTCATTGACATCAATGGTGATTTCTCTTGCACTTGTTAACGGTTTTCATTAATGATCGGTAATCAAGTGGTTTCTAACATGTTCAACTTCAACACCTGTAATCACATGGTTAGATTCATACTAATGGATGATAGGATTGGAGACCCTGGATCTCATCATGCTTGGTCCAGGTTGCGATGAAGTATTTATGATTTTTATTGACACATAGATCCACTTTGTATGTCTCGTGGTTATGTCCCAATTTGAGTTTTTCAATACAGAGATCCACAATGTATTTTTGGTGTCTATGTAGAATCTTGATGACATGGTTCCACAATGTATAATTGGTGGCCATGAATTACATTTATGATTTCAATTATTTATAGTCTGAACATGGGAATGGCTACCTCAGACATGGTATAATATTGTGCAGATGCTTGGTTGTTTCCAGGTTCCCGATTGGTGCGTTCTTTGTTCCCGACACACACACACATTTTTACAAAGTATTTCGGCTGTCACGAGTTCCAACCTCATACTTTGGGGGGAATTATATTACACATTATTTTGGTCACCCTGATGATGATTTTACAAACATGTGTTCAGGCTCTCAAAATGATCTTTTTGGTGAGAAAAGTAACTCCTTTCTTCCCCTACAAGACTGATTTTTGGAAGGACGATGTAGGTTGTTAGTATTACACAGTGAGGAAAGCCTTGATTTCCATAGGTTGATCTATATCTAGCCCATGGGGTTTCCGCAGGATGCTATATAGCCAGGGTGCGACATCGTTTTGAAGGCTAAAAGAAGAAAGAGGTTCACAAATCTTCTAGAAGGGGGATCTTCTAGAATGTGAGGTGGTCTCTGTATGGTTGTGATCTTACTGTTTTCTCTTATTTGGTGGGATCATCCTCATCCTTTTAACCACTTAAGCTTCTCCTATATAATCATGGGTTTCTCATGGAAAAGGTTAAGCAAGATTAAGCAGAGAATTGATGAAATAATAGGTTGAAGACTGTGTGAAGAATCTTGTTTTAAGTGATGCTTGAGGCCTCCATTTTTCCATCAAGATTTTGTGGATTATCTTCATGCGGATTTTGGAGCAAGTGTATGTGTGTGTTGGAAAAAAGGACCACTAAAAGGGAACTTGCAACATCAATGCAATTGGGTTAAATCTTCTACTTTTCATTAATATAATACGGTGGCATGTCTCTTTCCCATAAAATGATTAGTATTTTATTACATGATTCCTTGATCACATGTTTAAAATGTCATTGAATTCTACTATTGTTGCTTTCATGTTGGTTGGATTGTTTCATTACAGATCTAATCTCGCAGAAGCACTAAAGTGAAACATGGACAACAAAGATATAAGGAAGCGATTCATAAGGTATGTTGTCTATTCCTTCTTTAGTAGTAAACTCAATGATCACAGCTTAGGGAAAGCTTCATGTTCTATCTCGTTTTGTTCTAGATCCATGTGGATCTAGGGGGATTAGTTCATGTCCGCATCTACCAATTTACCCAATAACATCCATGTATCTTTCTCCTCTCACACTTCTCTCTAAGGAAATGGCATAGTCTTATGAATGAGGAAAAAGGAAAGAATAGGGAATTCTGGCTCAAAACTCACAAGGTGGATGCAAATTCTTGGGGTAAGGAGGGGATGTGAAACGGGCAGAGTTTCATTGTTCTTATGCTTAAATTTGGAATGAGACCCCAACACCTCCTTTTATATGATAAAATGATGGTTATTCAGTTGGGTGACAGGCTATAGGTGGTGGAACAATTGGGAAACTGCCCAATAGCCCGTAATCTCAATGAATTCCTTGCAACTTTTTCATTTTTGCAACATTTGTGGGTATACCCAGGTTGTAATGGTGTAGCTAGCATACATATGCGATCTGTAGTGGTGCAGCAAGCATATGTACGTGGGAAGTAGTAGTGCAAGGCGCATACATCTTCAAAAATAGGGTTTTTAAGAAGAGTTGCTCAGTGATGGCTTGGCAAAAATAGCAAGTAAGATGGTCTGCTGTCAGGTATGCATGTATGGTGCAATTTAGGGTTATAAAAGGTATGTATTTATATGTTTTTAGTTGATTTTTTCTCTTTCATTTACCTTAAATTTTGGTTTTCTTAGTTTCTATGCTTGATTCTTACTATGTTGTTTTTCAAATTAATATTTTGTAGTAGATAAATTGGGTACTGGGGAATTGNTTATCTTCCACATTCACGTGTTTTTCCTTGTTCAATAGAAAATATATATTTATTCTTGAAACCAAGAGAATCTCATTCAAGTTTATAGACTCAAATACGACTCACAGAAAGAATTCAACAATCAAATGACAAAATTGCAACATAGATGTGAAGGAGATGAAATTGTCCATCATCGTTATCATATTATTGTGACGAGGTTTCAATGAAAATCTCCATGACTCCTATAGCATCTTCGTCGAAAATTTCCAGAAACAACGACCATTGAAAGGCGCCAACATTGAATTTTTTCAAACTATGTTTCTCCAAGTCATGGACATGGTATTCTTTAAGAGCTCATGTACCATGCACGACATGTAAACCCAAGGGAAGCTCATTCAGGTTTATACCATATTCATCTCCAATTTTAACTTTGGTTCATCTAACCATTTCCAAGTTGGTTGTCTATTTTCAAGCTCTTGGACTTATCATCCTTCTTAATGCATGTAAATGGGACTAACTTGATTATTCTCAAGCAAGTTTACTAGAGTTTGATTTTGAAGACATAAAAATTGACTTAGATTATCCATAGATTTTGGGAGGATACCTAAACGCTATATCGAGGGGCCATGGAAATAAAGGTTTTATTACTAGAAAATCATGTGATTTTGTTTTAAAATCATAGAACTATGGAATGAGGATATCCTAAAGAATGTTTACCTTGTCCAAAATACTTTAATAAATAAAATAATGTAATGTGAAAACATTTTGGATATGTTTTCCAAGAAATGATTTACCTTAAAACAAAAATAATTTTTTTAGGATATACATAAGATCTATTAGAAAAGGATGATACCATATTCAAAGACCTTGATGAAATATATAGCATAGAGGAGATATTTTAAAGTGAAAAATTCCCATGGGTCAAGGAAAGAGATAGGAATATAGTTATAAACTACACAAAATGATGGCTCCTAATAAAATATAATGTGGTCAAGTAATGGCATGACTTCATCAATAAAGAGGAAAAATCCTATTTCAAGTACCTTTTAACTTATAATCTTAGAATCTACTCTATATAACCATCAATTTCTCTTAGGCCTCATACCAAATATCATCACTAAGAACATGAATGTGAAACTTATGGCTTCAATTTCAAAAGAGGAAACAAGCTAATAACAAGATGTCCTTGTAGATTTTATAGACATCACAAGTGCAAGGAACCTAAGAACATTGAAGAGGTGGAAGAGAGCCTAGATCTAGATGTGTTGCAAATCTAAGTGTACGATTGCAAGATGGGATTTGAAGGATAGATTGTATGTAGAATTCAAAAAAGACTTTACAAGGACGAATAAAGGGTCTTTTTTATTGTGGTATTAGCTAACCAAATGGTATGTCTCAAAGAAGGATGAAATATAGTGCTCCAATTCCCAAGATATTTTGGAAAAATAGTTACCCTTGGTCATTATGAATTGTATAATCACAAATAAAAAAATTGGTTTTAGAACTAGACTTTCCTTGAATAAAAATTCTTTAGCAGTTTCACATTATTAAGATATGACTACATTTTCAACTCAAGACATAAATGTAGCATAATAAGTCTAACATGAAATGCATTAGTTTAAAAATATTAGGTTTTCTTTTAGGAAATGCTTGCATAATATCCACTTGACAAAAATTCACAACATGTTATTGATGTGGACACCATAAAAGTTCCAATAATGGTGCATATTCCTATTGATGTGCCCATTTTTAGAAGTCTAAGATGAAAATGATTGTGGAGGAACTTTTAGAAGATGGGACTATAAATCCTATTAAAATTCATTATATTTCCATAATTTTATTTACAAGGAACAAATATGATTCTTATCATATCTATATTGATTATAAACCACTTAATTGGATCACCATCAAGAATCATTTTTCCATGCCTCATATAGATGATATGGTGGAGGAGCTACATGGAGAATTTTTTTTTTTTTAATAATCATGACCTTATATTTTAACAATCATGACTTATTTAGGCTATTACCAAAATGTATATAGCTCTAGGATTAGGAAAATACTATATTTAGAACTCGTTAGGGCCACTTCTAGTTTCGAGTGATGTCATTCATCCTCTGCAATGCCTCTATTACATTTCAAGATTTAATGAATCTTAAGGTTTTTGGTAACTATCATTGCAAATTTATTTTGATATTCTTTATGATATAATCATATATAGAAGATAATTCACAAAGAATTTATAATTTTGATCTTATATTAGATACTTTATCCCAAAATAATCTTTATTCAAAGGAATCGAGTGTGAATTTTCCAATACTTCCATGGAGTAATTTAGCCATATTATACACGCAAAGGGTGTTCATGTTGATCCTTCTAACATCCAAGACATTCAAGAGTGACCAATTCCTATTACCCTCAATAGTTTTGAGGTTTTCTAGGATTAGTAGGATTATATAATAGATTTATCCACAACTTCTTGTATTTTCTTGCCTCTTAACTAACCTAACAAATAAGGTTGTGATTTGTTTGAGTTTGGATTCAATGAAGTACTATTTTGGGATGATAGGCACATTTCCTTTGAAAGTTTAAAGTTAAATTATAGAAAAAGGTGCATGTATACTTGCATAAAATAAATTTTGACCATATTTAGCACAATGGCTTAGTGTTATCAATTTCTCTTATGAGATAAGTTCTTAATTAAAATTCATCACCTTAACGTGAAGCACTCATTTACATCTATTGTACTTTAACCAAGTAATTGCAATAGAAGTGGATAACCTATCACAAGCCTAGGACTTCAAGATCATCTATAATAAGGATAAAGAAAATATTGTTTCTAATGCTTTATCTAAAAATAAAATAAACCACCAACATTCAAATCCATCTTATTTATCCAACCTAGTTGTGCTTATGAGATCCTAACTTACTACACACCATATACCCATATAATTCAATGTTACTAGGACCATTTTTTATGTAAAGAAGAGCTAACACTGAATCATTAATGGTGTCATCCTTTTTAAAGAGCACATATAACTTCATCTTGGTTCTTTTTAATATTTAAAAGTCTCTTCAACATGGGAATTCACCTCCCTATGTTGGTCATGTAGGTTTTAGAAAAATGTATAAAAATGTTCCTGCAAATTCGATTCGTTGAAAAATGAAGTATGATATTGAACTATTTATGGAAAAATGTGACACTTTCATGTTCATTACAATGGAAATGGTTTATTATCTTGATCTTCTTAATCCCAATGACATCCTCACCCAAAAGTGGAAATACTTATCTATGCATTTCATCACTAGGCTACCACTCTCAAAAAGGTAGGATGTTGTTTTTGTCATAGTTGATCATTTAACTAAATGTGCTCATTTCATTCAACTGACTACCAAATTTACATATTTTACGGTCACTAATTTATTCTTAAGTATTTATATAATATCCATGGACTTCCCCATTGTATCATTGGTAATGGAGATCCCGACTTTATTAGTTACTTTTGGCAAGAACTTTTCAATTAGTGGGTTTCATTTTTAATATGAGTATTGCATATCACCATCAAACAAGTGGAAAAATATAAGTAGTTGGTAAGTGGTAATAGAGATATATTCATGTGTATATAGAGGAAAATCTTGAAAATAAATAAGGTGGTTGCATTTTGTTGAATATTCAAGCATGTATTTCATTAAAAGTGGACCTTTTGTGCCTTTATTTTCAAGGATTGTTTTTGGTTGAAAATTAATAATTTTGAACCATCTAATTTTCTTGAAATTTGGAGTTTTGTTGATTAAGGTTGGTTGTCATTGATGTCAACCGTTGAAGAAATCCCTGCAACACAAAGGTTTGGGTAACGGAACAAAGATTGTTTGATGTAAAGATGACTCATTATTGTCTTGTCATGGTTGATAAGAAGTAAGTATGGATGAACTCCAAATTCATCCCCTTATGATGAAAGCCCTCATGGGAAGATGCTTTGGGGAGTAAGAGAACCCGTGCCTCATTGTGGAATAATGAGATGAAGGATAGTTAATTTGTCAGGGAAACTATCCTAGATGTATAGTGATTTTCATGCCATTTTCGGTGGTACGTCAAACGTCACATAACTCCTCATGGTTAGAGAGTTATGACCATGTGAAGTTGGAGAACCCAGGTTTAGGTAATGGACCCAAGTTTTTTTGATGGATAACAATATGATTTTTGATATATTTGAAAGTAATACTATTCTATATGGACATTACATGTCATTCCATTTCTGGTGGTATGTGGAACGTCACATAACTCCTCACGGTTTGAGAGTTATGGCCTTACGAAGTTGGAGGACCATCATATGTCATCTAAAAGCCCCAAAAGTTCAAAGTAGTAAAAGTGGTTTAAGAGTTTTTAGAAGGTAAATAATAAAGTGAAGTGATGAGTGTACTATAATTCAAAGTGAATACAAAATATATTATTTAAATAATAAATTCAATGGAGAAATTAGAAGTGGGTTAACCCTAAAATAAGGAAAGTGGGCAAAGTGACCTAGAAGATGTTTTTAACGAAGCTACTTGGAAAGTATAAATAAGAGGAAAGGCTCTCTCATTTAAGACACACTTGAGAATATTGAATACCTATAGGTGTCTGAGGTAACCAAAGGATATCTAAGCCGAATTTATGAGGGAAGGTGAATAAAATAAGGTCAGAATTCAAGGAAGGATAAATTATTTTGATGATGCTTTCTAAGGTATGTTATTTACAGGCCATCTCACCATTTTCGGAATAATTTTTTTTCTAGAATGATTTAGACTTTGAAATTTCTATTCAATTGAGGAAACATATCCAAGTATCTTTGGTAAAAATTCACCTTGTGGGTGGTTCTATTTTTCGAGTTACACGTCGTGGAAAATAGGGTTTGTGGCTAGTCCTAAAACTAGTCAAAAACAAGTGTTTCAGGTAAAAATGTCATAAATTATTCATAACAGATAACAATTTAGTAAGGAAAAATGTTTTGGTTATATTATAGTCTTTAGTATGATGTGTAACAGTTTTTAGATCGATTCAAAAAATATTCCGTGCGGGGCACACTCTACAAGGTCGCTCTATGGAATAATCCATAATTCAACAAGGTATGCCATTTTTTCTATAACTCCTTTTCTGAGAGGTTCCAAGTAGTGACACCTGGAGGAATTGCATAAAACACACTGAATAACATTGTGTATCAGTTTTAGATAATTATTCATTACATGTACAAAGTTATGATTACTTCAAGTTAGGTTTTTTGAGTAATCTAAAACTAGGCATGTGAGACTAAAGAAAAGTTTGATGAAAATGCTAGTCTCTTGTTGTTAAAGTTAAGGAAGGTTTTCAGGAATGTGATCATATACACCAGGTCTATTACAGAGCTACAAACCAGATTTGAATGATGAAATTGATGAGGGATTTTGGTTGAGGTACATGTTGAGTACATGGTTGAGACAAGTAGTTGATGAGTTGGCACATACATGAGGTGTATAGTTGATGATGTTGGTACATATTGATGAGTCATAGTTGATGAGTAGTTGACACATGATTGGTACATACTTGGTAAATGGTTGGATGCACTTTTTTATGGTACAGGTTGATTACAAGTTGTTTGGTACATGTTGGTTCATGGTTGATGCACTTGTTTATGGTACAGGTTTATTACAGGTTGAGGTACAAGTTGATGCATGGTTCAAATTTATTGGTACAGGTTTACAGTGGTATATCTCACAGTGATAGTGTGACAGTGGTTCCATCATTCTACTTCTACTTCAGGGCAATTGGATGGGGCAAGAACAGGTGGTTTTAGCCACCTTCTGGTTGTAGTCAGAGAACATAGGAGGTTTTAGCCTCCTTCTGGTTGTAGCCAGATAATTGGGGAGTTGGATATTCTCTGAGGTTTTAGCCTGAGAAACTAGGGGGTTAGAGCCTCCTTCCAGTTGCAGCTGGAAAACAAAGGAATTTGTTGCTTCCAATGAATGTAATTCTTCAAGACATATAAGAAAAAGTGCTTTTTGGTTTTCTCCTGCTTTGGGTTTCCACATAAAAACCTGGTGTACTATGTATGTGTATGATTATTAATTTTTTCATTGCTTATTATTGGATGATAATTCTACATTGACATAACACTTGGATTATTTGGTTAAAAATGATTAAATTTCTCTATTACTAATTCACCGCCCCTCTCAGTAATCCAATAGTTGGTATCAGAGCAGGTTCCTTCATAAATCAATTTAACCACTGAAAGATAGACCATGGAGAGCAACAACTTGTATAGATATGGAATACCATAGTTCGATGGACAGAAGTATGCTTTTTGGAGCATAAGGATAAAGACATATATACAGGCATAGGGATTTCAAATTTGGCAATCAATTGTAGATGGATACACAGCACCAACAATTCCACCAACAAATGACAAAGCAGTGAAACTCAATCAGAATAATTCCAAAGCCACAAATGCACTTCTGAATGGTATCAGTGAAATGATATTCACCAAAGTTGCACATTTTAAATCCGCTAAAAAGATTTGTGACAAGCTTCAAAATATTTATGAAGGAGATACAAAAGTCAAAGCAGCAAAGCTTCAAAATTACAAGGGTCTGTTCGAACAACTAAAAATGAAGGAAGATGAGAATATTGCAGCCTACTTCTTACGAGTCGATGAAACAGTGAATGCAATCATAGGATTGGGAGAAGAAATCGAAGAATTTGTAATTTTTCAAAAGGTACTAAGATCTCTTCCTATGAGATTTAACCCTAAGATATCAGCACTAGAAGAAATATCGGATCTAAACTCAATAAACATGGATGAACTGCATGGAAGATTCATAACATATGAAATGATAATTGAACAGGAAAATCCAGATGTAAAAGAAGCTTCCTTCAAAGCATCCAAAAGATCAAAGCAAAAGAAAGAGAAACAAGAAGAATATAGCAGCAACAGTGACCTCTCGGAAGATGATTAAGTGGCCAACTTTGTCAAAAGACTGAACAAGGGAACCAACAGTAGGTATAGAGGTAAGCTTCCTTTAATTTGTTTTAATTGTGATGGTATTGACCATTTTGTTAACAAATGTCCTCATAAGAAAAGGAGCAATGATGAAGTTTACTCAAAAGGCAAACAAACATATAAAGGCAAAACAACTACAAAGAAAGTTTTCAAGAAAAGCCTATGCACCAAAGAAGACATCTCATAATCAGATGAAGATGAAGTCAGTGACAGTGAGACAGGAAGAGTTCTATTCATGTTAGTAAAAGACTCTGACAAAGAAGACTCCGAAGAAGAATATGAATAAGTCGAAGAAGAATTCGAAGAAGAAATTGAAGAAGAAGAAGTTGACTTTTGAGAAGAATTAAAATGTGCCATAGAAGTTATCAAAACATAAAAGAAGAAGAAAAATAAACTACAAACAGAACTAGACAAGAAAGAAGACACTCGTGAACTAGAACAAATGATCACAAAATTGAAATTTCAAATAGAAGAAGATAAAAGAATTGAAGAAACACTCAAAGAACAACTAGAAGAAAAAGACAGGATCATCGGAAACTTGGAAGCAGAGATTGTAACATTAAGAAAGGATATTCAAAAGAAAAGTATGCAGAATATCTCAAAAGTTTTGGATGACATTATCAACAGTCAAAAATCCCATTTTGATAAGACCGGACTTGGGTACAATCATATAGAAAAGGGATCAAGATCCAAAACAACAGAGAAAGAAAGCTATCCAAAAACCTATGTAGAAATAATCAAAGGGGATAAGAATATATACAAAGAAGATTATAGGGAGACTCCTCCACTGAGAAGATTCAGATTTCAGAATCAACAAACGACAGATAGGCCTCGAGAAGAAGAAGGATTCACAAGATCACTTCCTTTCAAAAGATCCTCAACTCCCAGGTATCAAACTATATTTTTTTTGTATATTTTATGCATGTAATAATTTTGGACATAAAGCTATGAATTGCAAAGCTAACAACAGGAACAACAACAATTTTGAGAGTTATACACAAAGGGGTTATTCAAGAATGTCTAGTGAAACACAGAGAAGAAATTACAATAGGCTTGAATCCTTGAGCAATGAAGTGGAATGTTACAAATGTAACAATTTTGGACATGTGGCCAAAGAGTGCAGAATGACAATCCCTCCTAAAGAACCTCAACAGAACAACAACAATCACAAACAAGAACCACCAAAAAGGACATGGATAAGAAAGCAAGATCAATATATCAATGAAGAATGCACACTCGTTCAACAAGCTAAGAAGAAGAAATGTGGTTGGTATGCTGACAGTGGGTGTTCAAAACACATGACAGGTGATAGAGACAAGTTTCTTACATTACGAAAGGAAAGAGATGGATCAGTCTCCTTCGAAATTGATGATTCAGCCAAAATCATTGGAAAAGGCAAAGTCTGAATTGGCAATAAGAATGAAAAGGCATAAAATGTTCTACTAGTAGAAGATATGAAACATAATATTCTAAGTGTGAGTCGAATGTGTGACCAAGTTCATAAAGTTACTTTCAATTAACAAAAGTGTGAGAGAAGAAAATAAGGTTCAAGGAAATTGGTCACTACAACTGCAAGAACTTCAAGCAACATATATGTGTTAAGTGAAATTGGAAATGAAAAATGTTGTCTAGGAAAGGAAGATGAAAGTTGTCTATGGCACAGAAGAATGGGTCACATACATTTTGATAACCTTGTCAAAGTCATCAAAAGAGAAGCAGTAAGAGAAATGCCCCAGATCATGAAACCAACCAACACTTTATGCAAGCATTGTCAACAAGGAAAGCAAACAAAGAACGGGTTCAAATCAAAGGAATATTCAATGACAAGACCACTGGAAATTGTGCATACTGATCTAGTTGGACCAACTAAAACAAAGGTCTTAAAAGGTGAGAAATACTTTATGTTGTTAGTTGATGATTATACAAGAATGACTGCAATTTTCTTTCTCAAGAATAAGTCAGAAGCTTTTGAAAACTTCAAGATCTACAAGGAAATGGTTGAAAATGAAATGGATTCAAAAATCAAATTCTTGAGATATGATAATGGAGGAGAGTTCACCTCAAAGGAATTTATGGACTACTGCAACAATCATGGAATAAAAAGGAAATCATTCGTTGCTAGGACACCTCAACAGAATGGAGTTGTAGAAAGAAATAACATGACAGTACATGAAATGGCTAGAACAATGCTAATGGATTCAAAATTGACAGATATTTTTTGGACATAGGCATTGCATACAACAGTTCACATTCAAAATAGAGTAATGCTCATAAACAACACTGAAAAAACTCCTTATGAACTATGGAAAGGAAGACCAACAAATGTAAAGAACTTCAGAGTTTTTGGAAGCAAATGCTATATCAAAAAGGAATATGGAGGAATGAGAAATTTTGACTCTCGCATGGAAAAATGAGTACTTGTTGGTTAATCAAGTACAAGGAAATCATACAAGTGTTACAATATAAGATTGAACAAAGTTGTGGAAAGCATCAACGTAACAATTGATGAAACAAACAGACCAAAATCAAAGGAAGAAAATGAATCAATGAAACAACCCTTAGAACAAGAAGAAGAAAATGAAAAATAAGTAGAAGAGGAAGATGACGAGAATTCGACAGAAGAAGAAGAGAAAGTTCAACAAGTTTCTCCAAAGACAACCAATAAACGAGTACAGAAGAATCATCCTTCAAATCAGATTATTAGAAACAAAGATGTAGGAGTTGAGACTAGAAGAAGGATCTGTTCACCAGAACAAACACACCTAGCACTCTTATCTACAATTGAACCAAACTATTTTGAAGAAGCCAACAAGGATGAATTTTGGAATAAGGCCATGGATGAAGAATTGGATCAAATAGAGAAAAATGACACTTGGGAATT